>NW_022046154.1:0-57312 GCF_001654015.2 Drosophila navojoa | reverse complement strand
AATGACTAATGACTAATGACTAATGACTAATGACTAATGACTAATGACTAATGACTAATGACCAATAATAAATACTAAAATAATTGTGTTCATGAAATGATCATGATCATCAGGCTTATAATAAAAATTTATATGATATCCCTTTTTCCAGTACAAATCTGAACCTAACGATTCCTTATAATTGTGAATATTTCGAATTTCTAATAACGTCTCCATAGAAGAGCTAGTTTGTGCGCATGCATTGAGTATGCAGACGACTGTAGAACGCTCGCACCTAGTTGGACATTCAGAGTCTGATTATGGATGCTGCGACAAATCGAACACCAGCCTATATGGGCATGCCTGGCCATTGAGAACCAACTAAAGAGCTGGCACGCGTCTGCAGAGCAGAATGTGTGCTGGTTCCTGGAACCAGATCAAAAGAACGCAAAGCATTTGAATATGCGAGACGAGCAGGAATGCTAATGAACTCATTAGTGAAACAAAGTGGGCAGCGAGTGCAGTGAGGATCTGGTACTGGAACTAGAACTGGTTCGAGTGCCCCTGGGGCATTGGTCGTATATGGAAGCGCCATAGAGCAAACACTTTTACTCATAAATTGTCATAATTAATAATAAAATTATGGACAGTTGGGAACTACCATAAGGAGCACTGCGCTGGATCGCGACGGAACCAACTTTGGAGCCCGGTTCTAATGAGCGTCAAGAGCGCGTGCCGCGGCACATGTGCCAAATGCGGCACCTCGCGTAGGCCACGAGCTACAATTACCAGAGTTTTCCATAGTCGGTGCTCGGTGGCTCGTTTTGGAGTGGCAGCTGCCCCACCAAATAGGTGTTGAGCCACCAGCACCACCATCACCATTAAAGCACCATCCCATCCCAGTGGCCATGCCCACCATAAATAACTGTCAATAAATGTCAACGTTTTTGGGGCGCATTAACATAGAAGCTAAGCCGATTCCGCTGACAGCTGCTGACGCATGCCCCAAGATGTGGCAGCATCTGCAGCTGTATCTGCAGCTGTATCTGTATCTGTACCTGTGTCTGTGTCTGTATCTCAGTCTCTATCTTAAGCTGTATCTGGCCATCCATCGCTGTCAGCGTCTGTCGTGGCGCAATTGATTTAATCGCCTTTTAATCGCCCACGCCTCACCTGCCCGGGCCGAGCTGCCCAATTACCTGGCCGACTCGTTAGTTACCTGCGGAAGTCACGTGCGGAAGCTTTGCTTTATTTTCGAGTACCTTCCCGACTTTCCCGGCCCTATAGCGGGTACTCACATGCAAGTTCTATATTAAAGCTAATTTGGCTTCCGTTTAACATTTACACACTTTGATTTTCCGTTGCAATTAACCCAAATTTTGATTTTTTACAATATTTTAAGGTTTATTATATGAAGTGCCGCCGAAATTATGATGATTCTCGGGTATTACTACTCAAACTAGGTTAAACTGTTGGAGTACATATACGAATTTGAGATCTTTTCTTATATATAGTCTAAGCTGAGAGGCTTTCTAATAGTCTACAGACTTAAATTAAGAGTACAGCTCTTATTAGACATACAAATTCTCGAAATACTTTAAGCAAAGAGAGAGCTTTATGCTTAGGAATAAGCGTCCTTTCCTTATACATTCAGTGTACTGCAGCTCAAGGCTTGATCAGTGACACGCAAAATGCGCCAATAGAAACACAAAACGAGCTCAATTTACAGTTAGCGACAAAAAAAGAGAGACGAAGACAAACACTAGGCAAACACAAAAACAAATACAAATACAAATGCAATCGCAATTGCAATTGCAGTTGTAATTGTAATGTGTGATATTTCAATTAAAAACTAACGGCACAAGTCATTAAATGACATATACAACATCTACACAACTCAGTCTCTGTGTGTGTGTGTGAGTGCTCAACATATTCAAAGTTGAGCGCAATCAAATGCGCTGATTCCAATTGCAAGTTCTGCGCGCACAAAAAGCCGTTTACGTCCGCCGTAAAAAACACAAACAAAACGTTTTTGTTTAATTAAATTAACAAAATACGCGACCGATAGCCAAACAAAAACTCGCATATTTTGCACGCCAGCAACAGCAACAGCAGCGACAACAGCAACAGCAACAGCAACAACACGTGTTTGCTGCTTCGTCAACTAACCTACTCAAAGAGCGAGAGAGCGCCCTTGCTGCGCGCTCTCTTAAAGTGAACGCGTTGCTGCTTGCACTGCTTGTCCACAGGCCTGACCTGCGCTCTCTCGCTTGCACAGCCCCAACTTGGTTGCCTGTTCAAGTCCATTTGTCTTGTGGCTCGCTCGCACCTGAGCGCTGGTCCGTGAGTGGCGTTGCCATCTCGCTCGCCGACTGGTTTCAACCCGTTTCAGCCAATCGGCAAAAAGCGACTCGCCATGTGCGCACCGCACACAAAAAAGGCGGAGCACAAGTGCAGTCCCTTGCTCCCTCGCACGCCCGCTGTGGCTCGTAGGTGCCCGGGCCCTATGACGCAGCGCGGCAATGGCGGAGGAGCAGCGCTGCCAGCCTGTCTGTCAACCGATTTGGCGTCCATGACCAACCATGACGACTTCAGCTCCAACTCCAACTCCGACTCCGACTCCGATTCCAGCGTCGACTACAAATGCTGCGGCTTTACATTTTGACATTTCGCACGCACAGCTGTTCCTGCTGCTCCCGTTTGCAGCCTTCTCGAGTCCTGCTGCGGTTTTGCAATATGTGAAATGCATTTTCGAAGATTTCCCACTGCGGTTTCCACTGCTAATTGCACGTTTTCTCCAGCAACTAAACTAAGCAAAGTAAAAACTTTTATTGCTGCCGGCTATTGCGTTTTTTGTTAAGTTTGTTAAACTGTTCGAAATCAATTTAATTGCTCTGTAAATTTCAAGATGCTAATTCGAATCGTCTCGATGATGGCTAAAGAATTTTGTTAAATCTAAAATGTGAGAGTTTACAAACTTTATGAATATTCAAAACAAACTAACTTGGTTTATTTATCTTTAATTTAAATTTCATAAATTATAAAAAGCTATAAATGGAATTTGGTCATAGTTTGGACTTATTTCTGATAATTATTTGAAGAAAACTTTTCGATACTTTTTAAAGTTATATGATTCAAGTTATTTTATACAATTGTGTTAAAATCGAAATTAAAAGAAGATATTTTTGTGATGAATAATTTCAATTCTATTTCATTTTATTTTACTCTTTTTTAAAACTACAGATTTTTGTGAATGGTATATATATTTTTTTCAATATATTTTGTTAGCTATAATCTAACAATCATGCATATTAATATTATTTATAAATTTTTATATATTTGTATATTTATAAATATTTTCGTTTAATAATATGATTCTTGTGTGATTTATATTAATTAGAGAGATCGATAGCAAGAAATAAAAGAAAATACAAAAAAGGAAATTTAAAAAAAAATAATACAATAACAATAAATTAATAAAATAAAATAATTTAATAAATAAATAAATCAAAAACAGTTTAAGCTAACTATTTTTAATATTCAGTATTTAAGAATTTGAAATATTTAATAATTTAAATCAAAAGTATGTAAAAGTTTTTTATTTTTAAAGTTTTAGTTACACATACAAAAAAATAAAAATAAATAAAAAAAAAAATGTAACAAAAAAATATATATGTTTGAATGAATATTATAAATAAAAATATGTACCTTACAAAAATCAAATAAATGATAAAACGTTGTATTTAAAAAAAATTGTACAGAACTTTTATTTCTCTCCGAAAAGTTGGAATCTCCAGTAAAATTTTAATATATTATTTGATTTTCAGTGTCAATAAAGTGAGATGACACAACACCGTTGTAGTGCCATTAAAAACCCATTTGAGAATATCAAAACAGAATCAAATAATATGTTGCTCTATGTGGAAAGTGGTTTAAATTGCATTGATGACAGTGCAAACAGTCGCAATGACAGACGCCGTAAGCTCGCCATTAATAGAGGCCAAACAAATGGAAATTCAGCACGAACTAATGTCGAGGCTTGCCAGAGAAATAATTGACAAAAAAAAAAAAACAGTTATACTAATCGCGCTGCTGATTACGCCGTTGATTGAATGAAATAATCAAATTAGCCGATAAGCGCCGGGCAGCGCTGCCTGCCCTCAGGTGAAAATGCACTTTGCAGTTTTATTATGATTATGGTTTTGCCGTCGCGAAACGTAGCGCTAAATAAAGCAATTTCCTAGTAATGCAAAAATGGCAAACATTACAGCATTGCGAGCGTTTCGCATTCCATTTGCAGCGGCCCCCATGTACCATAATATTCCCCAAAGGTGGCAACGTTGCAGTTGCTGTTGCATTGATTAACTAACCTGCCATTGCATAATGCCATGCAGCTCGACTCTTTATTTTCATTTCATTTAGGTTTTTAATTTTATGCAGGCGCTTTTCCCCTACGGAATTGTTGCAGTTGTCAGCCGAGCCCAAAAATCCTCTTCAACAGCAGCAACAACAGCACCAACAACAGCGATGACGCGCAAAGCAGCCATAGCCAAAGAGCGAAGAGAGCAGCTGCCTGTAAAAACTGCCAATGCTGCCAGACGCTGCACGAAAAGGAAACAAAAAATGCCAATCCAAAGGCGAGCAGCCGGAGAGACAATACAAAAACGAAAACGAAAAAAAAAAATTGCTTCGTCAAGTGCTCCAATAAAAATTCCGCCGCCTTTGGCGCGCGCTGCACTGCTCGCTCCTCAGCATTGGCTGCGCTGCTGCTGTCGCCTGCTGTCTCGCTCAGTCACCTTTTTTCGCTTAAGAGAGCGTCCTCTGCGCTTTTTGCGCCGCTCGCTCTTGAGCTTTCGTTTGAGTGTTTTTATGTGCACTTGAAATGAATACGTGCGATTATTGGCCGCGTGTGAGAAAAAAAAAAAATTGAGCGGAGCTGAAAAAAAGCGCATTTATACGGTTATGTATTTGATTTTCGTTTTTGCTAACGGCTCTTGCAGACAAAAAGAGAAAAAAGATTTTAATTTGAATATTACATGTATTAAAAACTCATTATTGTTGCCCGATCCGCAAAAGTTGGTCAATGGGCTAATGTGCGTCCAAAGCGGCGGATGCTTTTCTGCCTCTTTTTTTTTTTGTCTGTGTATTTTTTACTACTATACTACGCCCACTGTTGGCAGCGAGTAACCCTGAAATGGAGAGGCTTCACTGTGGCGTGCAACACCTCTGCGATCCACGTTTTTACTGGCGATAAAGTTAGGATGGAAAGTTATTTATATTCATTTAGTTTAGCTCTATGATCTATTTGTATAGAGCTGAGCATTTGGGCTCTTAAATTTATTGCAATTATTTTTGTATCCTAGAATTTGATTGACTTCTCTCAATAAATCTAATGATAATAAATTTCGGCTTCCTGACAATTGATTTACAATGGAGTAAAAGTTGGGATATATAATGATAAATAATAAATCTTTGGTATCATAAAAATATTTTTTCTTTTAGTGTAGTAAATAAAGTAAAGACATCATATGATTTATTACCATGTAGCTTAGATTTTCTCAAGAACAATTAATAGTAATAGCCGATCGTTGTTATATAACATAATATTCTTCGTTATATAAAATAATCATTTTTATATATCATTAAATCATATTTTGGGACTTTTATTTTTATAAATGTATGTATTATGCCTATAAATGAGAATTTTGTTTTTAAATATTCGATTACTTATCGAAAAAGGAAATACCAACAATCGTATTTACACTGAATACTAAATGTACAATATATTTTGTCATATCACCTCCAATCACATACCTTAGCAATAAATAAACAATATGAATTAATGGTTCTGTAGGAATTCTTTCTGGATATGCATAACAGAATTATCTTTTTTTAGTAATCTTAAGTGAAAGAAACAAACAAGATCACGTCGTCTATTTCTCCCAGAGGCGACTCGTTAAATAGATTTCTCTAGGCTACGCCACAGCCTAATTCCGGTCAGCTCGCAGGCCATGCAGCATCCCATGACGAAGAGGACGATGGCGCGACCGATCTGTATTCCATATACTACATTACTCTGGGGGGGCAACTCTTCGAACTGGAGCGGGGTTCGAAGGCCAGGCATATTGCGTCCAAATTGAGTTCGGTTTCCTTGGCTCGATGCAGGTGGATTGCCAGGAGGAGCAGGAGGTGCATCCGACATGTTAAGCTTGTTTGGTACTAATAGAATTTCTGTTACGGATTGTCAAAAACAAATTCCTACAAAACAATTTGAAAATTTTCAAAATTCACAACAATAACAATGAGTTAAAGACACGCCTACTTAAGCCGTTAATTATTGCGGCGACTAGAGCTGGAACTTTCCATTTTACTAGCAGGATGACGCGCACGCCCACGCCCACGCCCACGTCCAATATGCAACACGCGCTCAAAGAGCAAAAATCAAATCAAAGCAGCTCAAGAGCGCAGCAAAGCAAAAACCACAAACAACTTTTTTACCGTACAGAGAGCGCATCCGAGAGAGCGCAAGTTGGAGAGACAGACCGAGTGCGAGAGAGAGAAGGAGAGTTGTGTTTGCTTTGCTTGCGCGCGCCAAAAAGAAGCAAAAAGCTGCGCATGCGTCTCTGTGCCCCCCCGCCCCGTCCCGATTCCACACACAAAAAGCTGCTACGTCAGAGCGAGAGCGCGCAGCAGCCTCACCAAGAGCGCACGTCTCTATCCATGTGTGTGTGTGTGCTGCTGTCGACGTCGTCGTCGTCGCAGTGGCTGCGATTTGGCGGCGAAGGCATTTGAATGTTTTTTTCGCTGGCTCAGCCAGCATTCGAGTTCGGAATTCTTGCGAGCTGGCAGCATAGTTTTTTGCGGGCCACAGACTATCGAGTAGCCACTGTAGCAGCCAGTGGCCAGCAGCCCAGCCCTGTGGACACTAGCAGCAGCAGCAGCAGCAGCAACAGCAGTAGCAATCGCAGCAGCATCGCAGTGGACAGTGGACAATTTCCAGGCAGGCTCGAGTGGCAAGCGAGTGCGTTTTTTGTGTGCGAGCGCGCGTTACGTCAAGAATTTTGTTGCAGTCGCCAACTGCAACGCATTTTCGTCATACCGCAGCAGCAGTTGCAGCTGGCCCTTTGCTCTGCATTCACAATTAACAAGCGCGTTAAAAAAGTGCAACAACAACAACAACAAACAAGTGCAACATATTGCTAAACAACAACAAGCAAAACAAAATTAAAAAATAAAGAAAAAAGCCAAACCAAAAAAGTGCTCTTTGTGAATGAAAATTGTGAATGAATACTGCGACGCCGTTTCAATAACACTCGGAATAATAAAAGTGCTACTCCTCGCTGTGGCTAATTGTCCAGCATCTTGTTTAAAAGTGAAAGTCTCAAGTAAATACAAAATAAAGATTAAGTAAATCTCAATGAATGCAGCAGTTGAGAGGATTAGACGACTTGGAGTTACAAAAGTTGGCCAAAGTCTAGACATTAGGAATAGAGTAAGAAGAGAGCGTCAAGAATAAAATTCAGTAACTGTTGTCTAGATTGCGTAGCTAACAATAGCTTAGACAATATTTCGATTCCTCAGTCGACAGTGTAGACAAAATTTCGAGTCTTCACAGGAATGCTTAGACTGTCTTTAGAGAAAGATATCCCTAATTAATCATTTGCTTCTTTAAAAATTCTTAGGAGATAGTAAAAAATATATACGTATAGAAATACATATAAAAATAGAAACGTTTCTATATAATATTTCTAACAAATTAAATTACTACATATTGTCTTTTCACTATCTACTATATATTGTGCTACGCTGATCTTGATTCGGTTAAACTCAATTCAGACAGAAGAAAACTTTAAGAACGTAATATTGGTCACATTTTGGATCCACTCACCTTTTCATTCATTTGCACAACTTTTTAGTATTTTCAAGATCCAATTTAAATAGAATATTAAATTATTTCCATAGTTTTGTTGATGATATATTTCGATATTGGATAATTGTATATTTAAAAACGCTCTAGAGAATCAGTTCAGTCAAAGTAGAATCATAGTATTATCTCGTTTGAACATAACTAAACTCTTAGAAATAGCTATACAACCGAATTCCCCCATTATTTATTTAACAAAAGATCCCATGATAATTTACATAATTTGCAGCCGAATCTGTGAGAAGATAAAATATATATGTTCCAAACGCTACTTTGATGTCTTAAACTAAGCATATTTAACATCACGTTAAACAACCAAAATCTTATACAGATTAAAGTTTAATAAAAGCAACTAAAGGAAAACTAAATCTACGTAAAATCCAAACGATGAGAAACAAAGAAAAAAGTTATTAAATGCAATGCCCAAAGCAAACAGTGTTTAAATAGTGAAAAGAGAAAATTAAATAAGAAATTGCATAGAAATTGTGATTTCTGAATCGAAAAATAGTGCTGCAAGTGCGAAAGATAGTGTTGAATAACGCCGCAGTCGATCGGCTAAATGATTATGCATGGTACCTGGTACAAAGGACCACAGCTGGCGCATCATCCACACACCGACTACCATCAGTTCCGATCGTATCCATCGTTCGTAGTGACGCCGTATCACGAGGGTCATGCGGCCACGCCCTGCCCACCAACGCCCTCAACGCCCTGCCACAGCAGCAGCAGCAGCAGCAGCAACCATGGACTCGGACTTGGTCTTGGACTTGGACTTGGTGTTGGAGTTGGACTTGGCCAGAGTGCAGCAGCCGAGCCGGCGCCAATAATTGTCGAGGGCACCTTTGCTGCGGCCGCCGCTGCCGCCGCAGCTGCAGCTGCCGCGCATCCCGTTGCAACAGCTGCAACAGCCGCCAGAGCTGCGCCCAGTCCGGCGATCAAGATCGAGCAGGTGTTCGGGGAGCAGACATCGGGGCACTCAACGCTGGTCGAGGACTACGCCCTGAGCCTCGACTGTCCCGTGGAGCATCAGTTTCGGGTGAGTTGCCACATGCCGCCGCAAGGGGCGTGCCCCAAATCAATTTCCATCAAATCATCCAATAACACTTAAAAGCCACAAAAAATGGGAGAGTCGCCAAAGGGCAGCGGCAAAAAACCGACAGCGAGTAAAAAACATGACAACAAACACGCCCCCAAAAACACGCACACATTCACACACACCCGCGCACTCTTAGAGCGAGAGCGAGCCGGCAAGCAATCGGGCGAGCGTGCGAATGAGACAGCAGCTGCTCGCTCTTAGCTTTGCTTGAAGAGCGTCGCACATGCATTGAGCGGGTTTTTTGCTCTCTTGAGCGTAAAGGCTTAAAGCTTGCGCTGGCTTTTTATGGGCGCAGGACATTTTTTGTGCGGCGCTGGTTCGCGCACAGGATATGCCATAATTAGGCAGCGAAAGTGTTGCACCCAAAAGCTTTCAGCAAAAAGCTCTGCAATTGAATTAACCAGCGCTCGAGCTGTTCGCAAAAGATAACGGTGCTGGCAACAGCAACAGGTGGCAGCTCACAAATATCCTTTATGGCACAGCGGCAAGCAACCTGTGGAGCCTTTGACGTTGACTGATGCAAGTCAGAGAGGGGCAGGTCAAGATTAACGGGAAAAGAGAGAGAGAGAGAGAGAGAGAGAGAGAGAGAGAGGGACAGTTTATCATGAAAGGAAATGAGTTTTAGTGTGACAGAGGAATATTTAAGGAAAGGAGGAGCTTATAATTATTTATTTAAATTTAAGTTTTAATTAATTTGAATTTTTAGTTAATTTAATTATTAACATAAAGGTTTACTTTTGTTGTGTTTTCATTCTTCAAGCAAGATTACAGCACCATCTAGCTCTTTTCTATTTTAACATATACAAAGAGCCATATACATATACCATGAACTATAATTACCTGCAGGGCGAAGGGAAGAGAAGGAAACAAAATATAATACTTATGGATGGGATAAGAGTTTTAATTGAATACATATTTTCCTATTTTTTTACGATTGAGGGATATTTGAGTAAACATAGATCATATTATTTATATTACATTTTATTTATATTTAAAAAAATAATTAGCTGGTTAATTATTTTTAGCATTTTGCGAATCATTTTGAGGGATGTTTAATTAAAGTAATATTTTAAATCATTATGGAAGTATATTATGTAGTAAGAAAATATATTCATAAATAAAATATGAAAACTAAAATATTAGTATATTATTTAATTATTGAAGTAAATGTCAATATTCGAAAACAATCTCATTGTAATTAAAAATGAAGATTAAAATGAAATTTAATTAATTAATGATAAATAAAAAATTAAATCGATCTGCAGCAATTAAAGAGGTTCGATTCGCGAAAATATGGATATTTAACATCTCTGATATCAATTCATAATTTCAAGCCTCCTCAACAATTTCGTCAATCTTAATATTTGTTTATTTATTAAATATAATAAATTAAAAACTACGCACTTTGCCCTGGGGTTTCTGATAATTTTATCATTTCTATATTGTTTATTTCTTCCTCATACTTTTTACTTTTTCTTCTGACTGCTCTACCTATTACTCTTCCGTTATTATAATATATTTTTTAAATATTTCTAATTTGACTCCCATTTATATATCCTTCTATTCCTATTACTACTCCTCTTTCGTCGCCTACTCGAATACTCCTCTTCCTAGTTGTATTTTTGTTCATTGCTAATCTTGCTTTCCCCTCTTCCTCTCTCTGTCTCTTTCTCTTTCTTCATATAATGATCTATAAGCTATCTCAGCACATCATTGATAAAGCTCATGGAGAGACAAATGTTATTTGCAGCATTTATTGCTTTGTTCACGCATAACGCTCGTCCCTTTATTTCAATTATCCTGCAACGATGCTGCGCTGCTCAAAGGCCACCTTCAGCTTTCGCTGCAGCAGCACATCCTTTGCCGTTAACAGCGAATGCACAAGCACGGCCATATAGATTGCAAGTGTATGTGTGTGTGCGTGTATGGCAAATATTCGCGCTGGCAACGAAATCCTGGCACATAAAAAAGCAACGCATACAAAAACATATGCTTCAGCTCCTCTTACAGGACACTTGTTTTCCCTTATTTTTATTTTATTCCTTCTTTTCTCAGCGCGCATTGCACTGACGCTGACGCTGACGCTGGCAGCGCTGCCGCCGCGCTGCAGTGCGAGCAATAGAAGTTTTCTTGTTCCGTTTGTTAAGTTGTTTTTAAGGCGCTTAAAAAAATAGAAATAAGAAGGAGTAGGGATGGGGGAGATGGGGGAGGAAAGTGTGCTAGGGATAACAGAAAACAATGTAGCTTTATCGAGCAATTATTGAGGATAATAACTGAACGCAGAGAACTATGTGATGAGATTAGGAAAATAAGGAAACATCCAAATATACTATATCTATATTACATCTATACATGTATAATGTATATGTACATAATAAACAAAATAAAGGCAAAGGAATTGATGCTCATGAAATGTTAACGGCCAAGCGTTGACAGCGCCGCCGACGCTGGCGCCGCTGCTTGCTTGAATGTTGAATGTTTTTATCCTTTCTTCGATGTGTCGTCGCTGCGCTGCCAGTGTGAGCGCACATATATATATTTGTGTATGTGTGTGTGTGTGTGTGGGGATATCACACGGTTTTCGCTTTTCTTTTACAACTTTTTGTTATTATTTCGTTTTTTGCTCCTTTCGCAATGTATTTTCTTTCAGTCGCTGCTTCATGTGAAGGCAAAAAAAAAAAAGAGAATACAATTTCACTTGAATTTTTTTTGTATGCTCCTGCTGGGTGTGTGTCCTGGGCCAGGACCTAGTTGCTGCCGCTGCCGTTGCTGCTGCGGCTGCTGCTGCTGCTGCTATTCCTTGAGTTTCCTCTTCGCGCGCGCCATTTTTGCTGCTGCTACTTACAACAAACATGGCTGCTGCCATAAGTCGTCCTGCTGCTGCTTCCGGCGCAGTCGACGCCGACTGCGGCGCTCACGATTGTTGCATGTGTCCGTGGCCTTTGGCGCGCTGCAGCTGTCGTTGTCTTCAGTTCGCTTGCGTTTGGCCAAATCTATTGGTCGACGGCGCGACGTGCGCGTACGCGTCGCGTGTTTCATTCACCACACCAACGCCAGGTGGCGCCACGCGACAGACGCACAAACAAGACGCAACACACCAGCAAATCAAACAACATAAACACACGAATAACCCAATTATAAGCATCATCAACAGCCACAAGTGCAGCACAGCCGCAGCTCCCCACGTTTCGTGGGAACATCAGCTCAGCTCCACCTGGCTGGCATATACCTGACATACCCCTAGCTGCAACATCAGCTGCATTGTATTTATGGCTGGTGTGAAGCATTTGTTGCTTGCTGAGATGATCAACACTCTTTTTGCTCAAAGCATATGCAAGTGTTGGAAAGTTGGTGAAGACAAAAGCTTTGGTGTATTACATTCAACTGATTTCTTTTATAGCGGCGGGATAGACTACTTAAAGTAGACTAAAAATTATTGTGTATAAGTGTTGTACAATGCTGAAAGAATAAACTATCTTAGATTTGCATAGGAAGTATCAGTGTTGCACCTGAATAAACTCTCTTAGAGTTGAGAAGAAAGTATCAGAGGCCACTTATTTGCAAAAGTTTTATATATTGTATAATATAATAGAAAAGGGTTCCATATAATGAAATACTGCATTAGAATAGTTCTTAACTAGATAATATATACATACATACTTATAGTTTTTATTGCTTACTTTCTTTTAATAATTGTTATTATTTTTAATTTTATAATTTTTTTTTTCATTGTTTATTCATTTTTTTTTATTTTTTTTGTATATTTTTTATTTCTTATAAATATACATATATGCATTTTTTTTTAAATTTATTTTAGTACAATACAAATTGCAACTTAAATTTTTTAGCTTTGTTGTTAAATTGTGTTTTGTTCAATTCTGTTTTATTTCTACTGTTGCTTTAATTTGTGCGCATATTTTGGTCAAGATAAATATGGCAGATACATTAATTAGCGCCGCGTAGACAATTTGCACACAATTGTGGGATAAATTATGTGGGATTAAGGCGATTTAGACGTGGAATGCACGGGCAGTGGGTTTATCGACTACTTAACATACGGCATGTAGTAGAGGTGCCTAGACCAATCAATATATAATGATTATGTCTGTCAAGGACTACAAATGTGTTAATCCTTTCGCTTAAAGTTTTTCCCCTGTTTTTCCTGCAAGTTTCAAACAAAGCTTAACTTTTGCCCTCTTGAAACTTGAATTTGTTCAGTGTTTCCTTGCATAGAGTATCCTGAACGCTTAACACCAGCTCGTCTTCAGCTGAAATAGTACTTACAAACTTTTCAACACACACTCACACACATGCACACACAGCCATAAAGTGCAATAGCAGCAGCAGCAGCAGCAGCAGCAGCAAAGAAAACATAATAAAAATCACAAACATGAGCAAACCGTATAAAAGAAAATCAATCTGCCGTGCTGTAACCCAAACCTTGCTCCAAATGCACAGCTTACTGGACTAGACCTGCTCGCTTCCAGTCCCAGTGCCGCCCACTCCGCCCCATTTGCTGCTCCCTCGCCTGCCCGCAGGACATCGCGCAAATTCAGCTATATATTTTTTTCTTGTACGTTTTCTTACAAGAAAATGCTGCAGTGCGCTGCAAATGTATGTCTTTATAACGGCAGCGTGCATAAAAAGAAGAAGCAAGGAGCAAAAATTATAAAATAAGAAAGAAAAAATATAAAAATGAAGCACAGAGAGCGAAAAAATAAATAACAACAACAACAACATGTCTGGCAGACGAAGGCAGCAGAGCAAAGCAAGGCAGCAGAGAAGGCAGCAGCAGCAAAAGAAAAAATACATTCACAACATACAAAACAGTTTTTACACACAAACACACACATGTGTGTGTGTGTGTGTGTGTGTGTGTATTTCTTTGTATACATATTTGACTGCTTCGCGCGCGTTCGCTATTTCTTTTTGCGGCTTCAGCTTCAGCTGCTGCAGTTTGAGTTTCTGTTGTTCAGTTGTTGCAAGCTATCCCACGCTCGCTGACTGCACGACAGAGACGGACGGGACTGAGACAAGGACTCGACACAAACACACACACACACACACGCACACGCACACAGAGGAAGAGAGATAACATTGACTACGTTTAGCAGCAGCTGCAACGCGGCGTATGTGTAATACGCACACAACTAAAGCCTCAACTTGCAGTCTGAAACAGAGCCCGCGCAATGGATTTATCTAAGATCTAACATCAGACATATATCACAGATATATGTATAATAGATTCGTGTATATTTTAAGTCTGTTTCGTTCCCTTGCAAGTGTCCCGAGCGGTGACGTATACGTGATGCGGCAAGAAATAACTCAAAGCGCGTGTCGAACGCGTGATTTTTTCTGGCTTTGCTAGCTCAACTGAGGCAGCAACAAAAGTTCCTAAAGAAAGTGCAAAAGTTTAAAAATAAAAGTGAAAAATTGCAACGTGAAGTTCCTAAGAGCCACAAAGTGCTTGATACAAAAAGAAAATAAATAAAAATATATAAAATCAAATATAATACAAATATTTCATAAAAAGAAGAGAAATTTATACAAATCAAATGTCCCATATATAATTAAAATTAAAAACAAATATATATATATTGTGAATATTACATATATAACAACTAAATAAATGATTTCAAGTATGTTTGTATACCAAAAAAAAAAAAAAAAAAAACTAAAAATTAAAATAAAATAAGTAATGAAATAAAAATTTTGGAAAAATATTACCAAGGCAAAAGACTTTTTAAAAAATCTTAATTTACTTTTTCATTCAAAAATTATTTTAGGTATTTCTATTTTATAATTTTTTTCCTATTCATATATATTATGTTAGAATGATTAATATATTATATTATATTTAACAATGTTTCTCAAATAAATATCTGTTAAATATATTTATTCAACTTTCTTTAATTCCTTTATTTACATTTTATAAATGCTTTTTTGAGAATGAATAAAGTTACATTTAAAATTAAATTAATATTGATATTATTTACACTAAAAACTCATTTATTTCGTAATTTTTAATATTAAATTTTTTTTTAATTTTAAAACTTAAATGTACTCCTTTTAATATTCATCTTGTTAATATTAATCGATGATGAGAAAGAAATACCTGACTAAATTTATTTTCATTTGAGTTCCTTTTTAATTTCTACTTTATAAATAATTTTTACAATATTTCTGTATATCCTATAAATTTTTTATAAAATTTTTAATTTATAGCTCAAATGTAATTTAAATGCAAACCAATTATGTAAAATTTTGTTTATATTACTAATAAATGGTAAATTATGTTAACACTTAAATTTTCTTATTTTAAATGGGATTTAAGGGATATTTGGTTAAATTTCTATTTAATTATTTATGTATTTTTGGTTTCAATTTATATTTAGTCAATGAAATTCTAGAGCTCTTTGCCTGTTGGCAATCTGTTGCTAGCTCTTCAAAAAAACGAGCAGCCAACTAATCTAAAGCACATTCAACTCAAACAGCGACAATCTGATAGAGATCACAACAAAATAATAGAGAGACCAACAAGGCAGCGTGCCGCCAAATGCAAAATCAACAACAACAAATCAACCAAAGCGACGACGAATAAATCAAACACAAAGCCTGCAACAAGCTGCAAGCTAAACAAAGATGTAAAAAAAAAAAAAATCGTGGAAGCGAAAAATGAAATAGAAAACTTGCTAAATAAAAATAGAAATATTTTTGCGCGCTGCCAACGTTTTCAAGGTCGTTCGAGATTTTTAGTTCTGTTTCTGTTGCTGCTTCTGTTTATATTTTTATTTGGACTTAAAAACAAAAAACTGCATCTAAAAATACAAAATAGAGTTTGAGGGGCAAAAGCGCGACTGCTACAAATAAAACATAGCAAAAAACATTTCAAAACTTTTTCCCGGCCATCAAATAAAAGTTTAGCAAAAGAAAAAACCAAACCACTCGACGCCTTCACAAAAGTTTTCGGTGTTTATTTTGGTTTGTATTTCTTTTTTGTTTATTTTTTATTTTTCGTGCCACTCGTTGTTTTTGTTGCTCGCCTGCGGCTCGTTCGCAGTTTTGTTTGCATGTGTAAATCGAACCGCACGAGTTAGACAATTTGCTGGGCCAAGAGCCCGCGCGAGAGTGAAAGTGTGCAAAATACCGTTCGTTGCCTACATTCGAGCGCCAGCATGCTCAAGGATCAGCTGAGACGCCGTCGCACCCAGGACTTGGGCAGCTACATGGACGCCCTTAGCGCTGGCACGGCTACGCCAGCGCCCTTCCTCATGCCCGCCGAGTTCTACACGAGTCTCCTTGCCAGCGCCGTGCTTCAGCAACAACAACAGCAGCAGCAGCAGCAGCAGCAGCAGAGCGAGCCGAATCGCTGGTACCCACAGACGCCCTCGCCCACGCCCACACCGCCCACCAAGCCAGCGCCTGCCGCCACTCCGCCCCCCGCCCACCTGTCGAGCAATTTGCTGTTCTCCGCCGTGTGCGTGGCCGCCGTCGAGTCGGCGAAGCGCAGCCACCTGAAGCCGCAGGAAGCGGCTGAAGCCAACGAAAAGCAGCAGATCCAAAGCAAAACTCACGATGCAGAGCTGGTCGAACATGTTAGTATACGACAGTTGTTCCTTAAAGAGGGAAATAAAATAAACAAAAATAAATATGTACATAAAAATATACAAACATATAAATATAAAAATTGCATTCGAAATATATAGAAATGAATTTAAATTGTAAATATGCTTTATCGGCCTTTGTTACCATGCAACTATTTTAATTTTTCTTGTACCTAAAATGTTGATAATTATTACAAATTAATTTTACAAACTACGATTTACAAATTAATTTTAGTGCCAAATTATATTTTACTTTGTTATTGTTAAAAAAGAAAACAAAATATAATAAGAAAAATAAAATATTCAGATTTTTGTTGTCTTTATTATATATTTATTTTGTCTTGGATTTTTAATTCATGATGATTATTTTATGAATTTTTGAATAGAATTAATTATGATTTTAAGTCGGTTTTCGGAACATATTTTTATATCAAACTCCGTCATGCCTTTACTCAACTTCGATTCTGTTGCTAGGCATATTAAAAGACAAAAAAATAAGCGCCTCCGCTGGATGCTTAACTTCTCACCATTCGTGCTGTCATAATTAGCTTTAAAATCCAATTAAAGTATTTCAGTCGTCGCCAAATTGTTTTCAACCTTTACCTCAGCACACAAAAGAATCCTAAGAAAAATATCAAATTTGGTTTGTTTGCTAACGCTAATTATGGGTCGCCCAAAAAAATACAACAAAATAAAAACTGGCTACTTCTCTCTCTCTCTCTCTCTCTCTCTCTCTCTCTCTCTTTCTGTCTCCGGCAACAACAACAACAATATGTAAATCATCAAAAAATCATTTAATATTTCATGCTCAATGCTTGGACAACAGCAAGCAACAACAAAAAATATATAAAATAATATGAGAAAAACCCTTTTCAACCAAAGCAAAACAACACGATTTGTTCTCCCTTGCAGAAACCCCAAAATAACAACAACAACAACGGCAACAACGGCAACGGCTACGCCTGGCCAACGGGCAACGAAGTCGTCAACAGCCACAACAACAATCAGCACAATTCACACGCAGCAAACGCTGCAGGACCTGGACAAGGACTCTCGCCAGCGACGCCGCCAACGCCGCCCGTGGACGCCAGCCAGGCCGGTTCCGCAATTAATTTGAATCCACCCGCAACACAGACGCAGACCCAGAGCCGTGCAAACTACGCCAATTCCGTAAAGTCGCCACCGGAAACAGGCAGCGCGCAGCCATCAACGGCTGCTGCCACCTGCAAAACTCACGACAACAACAACAGCAACAACAACAGCAACGCAACTGCTGCCGCTGTGGCAGCCGCTGCAGCCGCTGCCGCCGCTGTCAACATGCCGATCGGCGGCGTCCAGGGCCAGAATCCCACCCAGGGTCTGGTCCATTGGATGAGTGCCGTGATGGCCGAGCATATGACCGGACAGACGCATCACGATCCCAGCACTGCGGTCGGCATGCACTACATGTGGAATGGCAATGTCGATGTGAGTATCCTACACTTGCAGCACTCCATTAGGGGGCGTGGCAGTTGAGCACTATCTGACAGCAGCAGGAGAGAAACAGAAAAAGTTGTACATGAATAAACCGACTGCTCGATACTCTCTCACTGTCCAGAATTTAATATTGAATTTATGAAGGGGTTAAGGCTTAAGTTATGAATATGTATAGTTGATATACAAGTACATCTATCTAAAGCTTATAGTCTTTTATTTCGAAAATGAAAGTGGAATCGCTGAATATAAAAAAAAAAGTCCTAATATATTATAATCTATATTTATCGAATTTTCCCATCTTCACTTGTAAAAAAGTTATAGAGCTGGGTAATTTGTAAGTCTCGAAGGGACTTTTTATAGTAAATTTGTAAATATCCAGAATCGCTGCATAGCTTGGTTGGGTCTATTCAGGTTTAGGGAGCAGCAGCTATTCCGCAGCAACAATTCAGTAGGACTTATTATGGAATAGAGAGCAGGAAACAAACTTAGCAGACTTCTGCAGGAGGCTATAGTTGGGAATCAGACCGTGTGCTTGGAAACGAGTCAAAAATGGAAATCTCAGTGCAGCCCAGAAAATCTTCAGGCCAGACCTTCAAGGCTAAATAACCAAAATTAATAATATTTACTCCAACTCAGTGAAGGAGTTAATAAACTCTGCATTCTAGCACATTTACTCAATGCATAATCAGATCTGACACCAGTTTCCAAAATCTCTAGCGGAAAACTCATATACCCCTTATGCGTCTTGAACGAGTATCAAAAGAGAACAGAAAAAATAGAAACTTTTTTCGGGTTTTTTTTTTACCTTCCACCAATTTTCGGCGAACTTTGCGCAAAGTTTTCTGCAGTTGGCAGTTGCTGGAGTCACCGAGAAGGCGTTGGACTACATCGGTGCTCAGAGTGGGCGTCACGAGGGCGAGAAGTAGAGTAACAGGCGAAAAGGAAAGAAGCGCTTCATAATTAATAAGCGACTAAAAGTTGACGCTCTAAGTGAATTAAATGAGCGCAAGAGAGAGCGAGAGAGAGAGATGGAGTGTGAGAGCGACTGGATGTGATTGGGAAGGACGGTAATAGAGAAACTAGCTAATTGGCTAGGTGACTAATAACTAATAATCCCATTTCTAAAGTTAGCAGCTATATTTTAGAGAATACTATTATCATAATATATGTATATGTGTATGTATTTTTGAATATCCCTAGCTAATAGATATTTACAAAGGAGGTACATAAAAACTCATTCTTTCTTGGATATATTCAGTTTTAAAAGCAAGTTTTCAGGTAGCTCAGTTGCAAAGATCTAAATACAGTAGAATCCGGTTATAAGAAACACTCTATAGTTTGCTCATTAGCGTTAAAGCCAGATGTTACTGCAACAGCTTGCCCCTTTCTCACCCACAATTGGTATTTGGAAAGTACACAGTCTCTATTTAACATCTATCGAGCGATAGCTTTCCTTGAGTCATACTAATGCACTCTTTGCACAGTTGTTAGCCGCATCAGTTGCTGTGCGTAGGCTCGGTCAAAAGTGTGCGCCAAGTGCAAGGACCTTGACCAAGCAGCGAACCAGCTTCATGACAGCTCATTCCAGCGCTGCTGCGGCTCTGCTCAAAGGACTCCAACTCCTGTTTCAAAGCTGCTTGGGCGGCTGCTGTCCCACACTGCTGCACTTTCACTCGACTCGAACTTCAGTCGGCAACTGACCAAAACCCAAACCGTCTCTGTCTGCTGCCACATGAACGGAAACGAGACGCGAGTCCTGCCCCAGCTTCAGCTCCTCGCCCACTCCCCCCTTGTTTGGCTTCCCTCCCCATGACGATTCCAGTCTAAGTCCAGCTGCCTTCTCCTCTGCCCGGCACAAGCAGACGCGACGCTGAAATGCAAAAAAAAGAGTGTGTCCTTTGAGCAGCATCCTGCAATTTTTTGTTATCCCTTTTTTCCCCGCAACGCACATTTTTATTTTGCATTTTTTTCGCTCTTACTTTTTGTACCTTTTCTGCTGCTTCTTTCATGAATATCCTTGCTCTTGACTGCGCTTTGCTATCGCGTGCCACGCAGTAAAAAATTCTTGGAGTTTTTTCTATGCTCTCGTTTTGTTGTTGCATTTTTCGCGTGTTTTTATTTTATGCGTTTTTATTTTTTATTTTTCGCCCTATAAGATGTAAACAAGTTTTTCTTTGCGCGTTGAACTTTGTCGTTTTGTTGTTGTTGGTGTCTAGATTTGATTTTTTGCTTACTTTGATTTTCTTTTCATTTCATTTTTTACTCGAAATCGCTCTGCTTTGCAATGGCTCGCTTTTCACTTTTTCGTGATTGTTTTGAATGGAGATTGATTGTCTCCAAGGACAACGGCGGGTGAGAAAAAGTGTCTGGAAAAGGTTTTTGCCCCTCCTTCTCCTCCTCCTCCTCCGCTCCGCGGACGCTAACGAGTGCCTTGCCCTTGCAAAAGCAATTTCGACGCCTGCCGAATGATTTTTAAAGGATATCCGCAGTTAATTAATTTTTTAAAGTTCCACAATCAGCGCGCAGTCAACAATCAGCGAGTTCCCCCTGCTGTCACTGGCATTAGTGAAATTAGTTGTGAAACAGGAGCGACTCTCTCGCGAGCGTCCTATGCAAAGTTCTCTAATGAATTCGGAGCGCAATTGCACTTAATTTTCTTCACTTTAACTTGGCTTGAGAAATAGCCCAACTTGAAATTGCTTTCGAGCAGGTGCGTGCGCAATTCCTGACTAATTAACGCTTAACTCCGAATAGAAAGGCAACTGGCAAATTGCCTCTATCAAATTAAAGGCTTTATCTGGGGGAACAGCTGAAGAGATCTGAGGAATGCACTCAATTGTTATGTGGGGCATTAGTATGATATTTCTAATTAATTGTAATAGTAAAATAAACAAAATAAAGTATAATATTTGCCAAGACTAAAACTAAAACAATATTCTCGAAGTTTTCTAGACAAATTTTACATATTTTAGATTTGCTAAGTGCGAATCTTGACGTTGGGTAATGAAGTTGAGTCACTCTATTAAAATTTATAAACAAATTATAGATGGTTTCAATTTTAGCTTTTAAATCAAAGAATCTTGAGTTTTTGGTGAGACACTCTTCCCTTTAAACAAGAAACTCTTCCCTTTAAGCTTCACAAGAATGTAGGTTGGAAGTTTGATGTAAGTTGTATATATATTTTGGACTTCTTTAGGTAACTTATCTTAGGATATCCCTTAAGTGTGACTAACTAAAATAAACAACAATAAAATAAACAATATTTAGGTGCTCATATGTCTAATTGGATATTCTATAAATTCAAATTCTGGATATTAAATGTAGTGTTGCATATATTACCAAATACAGTCTGAGAAATAAAAAAATGCGGCATAGATGAAAAGAAATATTCTACACAAGTAAATTAATAAAATAGAAAATAAATTGCTTAATATATGAAAATAATTTCTTTTTATATTATTTTTAAAATTGTCAAGATTTGTAAATTAGAAAATGATAAAGAAAATATTTTATGATTATACAAATGATTCCATAAGGATATAACTAAATTAGATTTGCTTTTGGAATCCAGTGTGAAACAATATGAGTTAATAATCTGAAGCGATCATTAGAATTATAAAAATATTGAATAAAAGGGTAAATAAGAGTATGAGAAAGAACACAATCTTCTGCTTTAGACAAATCAGATTTGCCTGTCGGATTCACTGGGAAACAATGTGAGTCATTAGTTAAATTCGTTGCGAGCCTTACTTTAAGATTCCAATTAAAAAATCAGTGAGGCCGTCGGCTGGTCGGCCGACGGGCGACGGGCAACGGGCGACGGGAAGGAAACCCTAAACCACAGCACGCCTCACAACAAAGCATTGCAATTAATACTTATATACTTCAATTAGAAAAAAGTCAACGTGACGCTGAAGTGAAAAGCGAAAAGCAACAGAATGAAAAGAAAATGAGAAACGAGAAATGGAATGCGAGGGGAAAAAGTGAAAATTGAAAGGCTAAAGCGCAGCAGGGCTGGGGCATGCGGCGAAAACTGACTAACGGGGCCAGTCGAAACGATATTCCGTTGCGAGGGGGCGGGTTGCGGCTGAGCGGGGAGATGGCTGCCTGAAAAACCGCGAAAACCGCTACTAACTTCAATTTTTAAAGTAATTGCTATAAAGTTGAGCAAATTTGAGCAGCAGCCAGAACAACAATAGCCACGAAATTCTAACCTCAGGCGGGGCTTGTCCAACTGGTCAAACATTTGAGCACACACACACACACGCGCGAGTATATAGCTTTGCTAGTCTCTAAATGCGCGAAAAAAATCAATAGAAGCAGACAGCGCCGCAGCATGCATAAAGAGATGAAGCCCAAATAAGTTAAATAAAAAAAAAAGAAAACAACAAAAGCAACATAAAAAAATTAACAAAAAGAAAATGATCCCAAAATGTAAAGTGGAAGTCTGGAATGGCCAAAAGGTTGCTACAATGTGCACAACGCGCTTGGGCTTTTGGTCGAGCGCTGGGTAGGACAGGGGGCGGGGGCGGTTCGTTCGTTGGGGGCGGCAATTGCGAAAAAATTCACGTTTTCCGCCTAATTTTTTGTTGCCTCTTTGCCCGCTAGACAGCATGCTGGACATAGAAACTGCACCACCCAGTGGTCAAAGCGCAGTCGACGGCGGCGTCGGCGTCGACGCCACAGCGAAGGGGTTAAAAAAATTTTTTTGTTTTGATTTTTTTCCACTAGCAAATTTTTTCCCATTTTTTCTGCTTCCATTTTCTGCTTTTTTTTTTTTTTTTTTGCTGCCTTCTCTTCTGAATGTTTTGGTCAGTGCGCGTGTGGAAGTGAGAGGGCGAGCGTGCGCTTGGTAGAGAGAGATAGCGCTGCTGCTGCTGTTGCTGCTGCGCTGTACCAATATTCCATTTGATTTCCTACTTCTTCTTCTTCTTCATCTCTTTTTTTTTTGCCACTTTTCTTTGGGAAATTTTTTCGAAATTTCGTTTTGTTCCATTTCTGCTGCGTGGCGGCTGGACGGAAGCTGGCGTGGGCCAAGCGACGCCTTCATCATCAACTTGTTGTTGTTGTCGTTGGCTGGCTTGCTAGCGTGTTGGTTAGAGAGAGCTTCCGTTCGTGCCGCTGTCGCTGGCGCTGGCTCTGGGTCTGGGCCATCTTCATCAGCAGCTGCCAACGCAGCATCGCACGTTAGCTGTGCGTGTCTGTGTCTGTGTGTGTGTTGGTGTTGTGTGTTGGTGTGTGTGTGTGTGTGTGTGTGGGTAACTGTGTTTGCATTTTTTGTAGACATTTCTTCTACTTTTTCGTTTGTCCACCTACTAACTAGTCGTTGTTGCACGCACACACATACACATACACACTCCGCAGCTCGCTTTCCAACACTGTTGCCACAAAAAAATACAAAATAAAGCAACAAAAACTAACGTTGCGTGGTTTACACACACACCACAGTCACACTCCCACTCCCACACACACATACACACACACACACACACGTTGCTGCATTTCACACGCTGTGGCAACTCCCCCTGCGCTATGCAACACTTTTTACTCTACCCATTTTTTTAGTCTCTTTTTTTTTTGTTGTTTTGTTTTTAGCTCCACTGCAGCGAAAGCCGGCGCACTTTTGCCGTCGCTTTGACACCTTCGATAGTGTGTAACGCGGTTTTCTATTTCAATTGACACTCCCCTTGCTATGCAGCCACATAGACTACGTATCTATATATGTATATGTATATTTAGTATTTGTTGTTGTTGCTATTGTTGCATTTCGGACAAGTCAAAAGCTACGTGAGAACTAAAGCACTTTGAATTCCATAAACGTATTTAAAAATATTAAAAATCAAATTACCTACGGCTAAATGCGATAATAATTGTGAATGTATATTAAAAAAATTGAACTTTAATCAATTGATTGAATTGATTCTATTGAAATATGACCAAGGCACTAAGAAGTTTTTTTGTCATATGAGAAAGGAGATTTTTATTTTGAAATATATGTATTTATTAATTGAACTAAACTATTTTATAGAATACAGATACTTACTTAGACTATACTTTGCTTAACTTTGTAAATGATATTAAATATATTCAACAATTTTCCACTTTAGTTTTTGCGGTTGTATTCTCCGTGGTTATCTGCTCTATATGTTATACTAATTGATCTTCCTTTTGCTCTCTTTCTCACCCACTAATGTCGAGCAGCATGCCAAGGATATTAGCGATTACAATCTTTGGCCACCGACGCCGCGCAGCCACCAGCATGCCAGCGAACATCATCCGATGTCGCTGAAGCAGGAGTACGAGGTGAGTGTGGTGCAAGTGGTGCAAGCAAGTGCCGTTAAATGTCCATAGATTGTGTGGGCATTACACTCTATGCCACATACAAAACAAATAAAAATTCCAAAGCCAGCAACAACAAAAACAAAGCGGCAATAGCCATAGCAATAAAAAACTCTAACAAAAAACATTCCTAAAATTCGCGCGATGCCCCCTACCACGCCCCCCTCAGACTCGCTGCTCTGTGCAACACTGTATACAAATAACTCTATTTGTTTATTGCTGTTGTTTTGCCAGAGCTTTGCTTTACTTTTTCTAAACATATCGAAAATGTTTAGGCCAAAGCAGACGCGGATTTTATTTAGCGCGAGTTTCTCTTTTTACGGGGTTTCCCGATGCTCACAGATATATATATGTATATCATTTTATTTTGCCATGTCTGGCACGGCAATAGAAAAAGAAGGATAGACAGAGAGATAGCAGAGAGAGGGAGTGAGAGATACTGAGAGTATGAGACAGTCTCGAGGCTTTTAACCCATATTCACAATTTACATGCAATCGAAAGCAGAAGCCGCAGCTTACATATTTTTCACAATGTTTTTTGGCATTTTCTATTTTTATTTCTATTCTTATTTTTGCATTTTTTCAACATATTTTTTCCGCACTCTCGCTTAGAATTTGTATTCACGTTTTCACGCTATAAATTTATTTTTATCTTTTTGGAATTTCAATACGCATTCCATTTAGCATTTAGGGTTTGTCAGATATATGCATGTTGACTTATTTATTTATTTATGTATTTTGACATTGGCACAATCAAAACCATATTTTGGTGTTTACTTTATTTGATATGTTGTTCTATTCCGTTTAGCCTGGTATTTACTTTTCCTGACAGTTGCTCGCGATTGAGTTTTCATGCGATTAGCTATGAAATATGTAATTAACATTTGATATTGCAAATCAAAATTGTATTTAATAGTATGAAAAATCCGCTTAATATCCATAATGAAAACTTCATTAAAGCATAATAAATATTTGTTTGTATTATTAATTTTTTTTTTTGTATTTATTATTTATTTATTTATTTATTGTTATCAAGAATTAATTCTAAATAACAATTTGTTAAGCCAGAGCAACAAAAGCCTTCAGGCATTTTTTTTTTTTTTTTTTTTTTTTTTTTTTTTTTTTTTTTGTATTTATGGATTGTTAATTGTTATTATTAGGCATTTATTTCGAATTGTTTATATGTATTAAATAAAAATATTATTTTAGATGCTTTGAAAACAAAGGGATCATCATTTTATGTTTTATGTGAGATAGTTCAGACTCCCGATGCTTCGAGGCATATTTTGGCAATATGTTTTTAAAATGCCTGTCAATTAATTTCAGTCAAACGTTCTCTTTAAAAAGTTTATACTTATGGTAATTTATATGTTTATACGTTTTTCTTAAGTCGTCCCTTCTAAGAGGCTTTTCAGTATGCAGTATATATGAAACTCATAGCTCGCCAAAAACTTCTAGCTTATCAAATAATAATGAAGACCTCTTGATCAGGGAGTAAGAAGGGATTCAGAGAGATATACGATTGATATTCGCACAACTAGAGTTCTGTATCATAACGAACGACGAATAAATTCATAGTATATGTTATAAATAGTCCAAATATAATATACTAATAAATTCATTTAAATTAATAATCTATTTAGTTTATTACATTTTATTAATATTTCTAGAATACAAAAAATTGTCATAAATAAACTAACAAAAATATATAATAAGCATTCATATCAAAGCATTATATTAATATGTATATTTAGTTATCATCAACTATGTTCTTAGTTCACTTAAGAAACAATATAAATAGCTGCCCTATATTTCATCTACCTCAAGTATATCCACATTTGATATCTGATCAATAATTGATTAACTAACGTTGCTTTGCAGGCCAAAATGAACGATCACCACCATCACAATAATCTGCAAAAAGGTGAGTACGGACAGCGGACTAAACTGAATCGAACTGTCGCTTCCCTCTGCCCCACTTCGTCTACTTGCAATGACCTGCCCCAAAACGTGGAATACCTGACCCAGGCGAACAAGTTTTCCAGTTGGCTGGGCTCCTTAGCCTCCTGCGCTTAATTAATTGCTCACAAAAACAACAAACGATAATCACGAATCTCGAGCAGATATGCCAAGGCAGGATGATGGGAAGACAGGGGGGGAGGAGAAAGAGCTCGCGCGAGTTGAGATTGCAATCGGCAACGAAAAATGCATACGTTGCATATAAAAGTTAAATTGCAACACGCGTGCGGCATGCTGTTGGCCAAGACAAAGGCTCCATTCAGCTAAGGACAGACACCGAACAGATACTCCCACGAAAGATTGACCTTTAACTGAGGGAATCGCAGGCGCAGCAACAGCAGCAGCAGCAGGAGGCAGAGCAGTAGCAACAATTGCTTACAACATGTTTACATAAATTCCTAAAATGCAAACAACATCTCTCTGTGCAACAGCAACAACGGCGGCAACATTGACAGCAACACGCTCCAAAAAGGGTTTGCGGTAAACGGGTCCGATATCGGGCTAGTAGCTCCGTTGGCGGCAATGATCTCGACCCGATAATGTCAACGCTAGGCAATTGGCCAATAACATTGTTGTTGTTGTTGCTGTTGTTGTTGATGTTGCTGCTGCTGCTGCTGCTGCTGCAACTGCGATAAGCATCGCAGCAACATCGCGGCCAACAATGTAGATGTAGATGTATCTATGCGATGCATTGGCTTTTACCTGTGCGCCTGCCTGTTGGCTTTTACCTGTACAAATTAACAATACGAACGACTTCAACTATGCTGGCCATGACTCACAGACTGGGCCAAGACGAGGCCTGGCTGCCGCAAACATGTTGTAGCCCATATTGCTACACTCAAAGAAATATATGTATATATATATATATAGAGAGAGAAATAAAATATAGTATATTAATTATTATGAATTTTTATGAAATGTTCTAAATATCCTAAATATATTTAAATGGAATTTATGAAAAATATTCCGAGATAAAGAAATCAATATTTTCTCTTAAAAAAAAAAAAAAATATTTTAAAACCGATTCTAAAAAAATTATTGACATAAATATTTAAAAAATAAAAAAAATAAAACATAAATTAAAAAAAAATATCAAAAAATAATAATAATCATAATAATAATTTTTGAAAAATTATTAGTATATCATTTATAAACATTTTATTTATGAAAAAAAAAAAAGAAAATATTGCTTTTAGTATTGATTACACTTGAAGCCTAGACTAGAAGACGAGGAATAATTTCATTTAAATAAATAAAATATAAAAAATATACAAAATACAATAATTAGGCACTCGCTTTATATTCCATCGCATTGATCTGTTCATTTTTCTGTGCTCGCGATGTCCGATTAATTTCTTCGAGTGTATCGTGCTGGTAAGGCTGCTTGTGGTCCATCGTTCATTCAGTTTGGACAGTTTTGCCAGGCTGGCGCCATTCGCCCGCCCGTAATTAACACTAAAAATGTTGAACAACTTGAGTAGGCCTTGCTGCAATTCGGGGCCAGCGATTGTCTGCAAATGTTCTATTAGAAAAGCTTTTGACATGCCAGCAGGGCGCCCTCGGCTGCACCGCTAATCCACGCCAGCGAGTGGCCCCAGTCCTCGTCGATTCCAGCTCATCAACGAATTCACACAATTTTTGCACGCAAATGCACTGGGCACTCAATTATGGATGGATAGAAAGGTAGATAGATGGATGGCTGGATGGCTCGCTGACTAGAAGCGAGGCATCAAAAGACTATTTGAAAAAAAAAAAAAAAGAAAAAAATGTGAAACTATTTTCACATAAACTGTAACTCAACTCGAGCGCGATTTCCCAGTGGCAATCAGAGCGGCCAAGTTTAATTAGAGGAGCTGCCTAGTGGCAAAGGGGCAAGCAGCCCGATGGCAGGAGGCAGGAGGCAGGGGCCAGGGGGCAGCTGGCAGGTGGCAGTTGGCAGCTTGGCGGCAAGCTGACGTGAGTGAACGTCGGCAACTTCAACGGACGGAACGCGCGGCATGACTTGTAGTCAACTTGACTCGACTCAACTCGACTCAGCGCGACTCGACTCCATTCGATTCGACTGACAGCCGTGGCCACATTAGATGGCGCCACGGCTGACACAATTCAACAGCCACTGAAGCAAACAACTCAATTGCAGGTCACTTTCTGGATGACAATCGTCTGGAGCACCATGCGGCGGTCGCCGGCCAAGGTAAGTCTTACGATCCCAAGTCTAAGTTTTTCCCTTTTAAGGTCCAGCAACACTTGTCAACAAGATTTCTAATGGATTTTTTTATTCTCCCTCCTCTCGTTTTGATGTTTGCTATTTTTTACGCAACATAAATTTGAAACGTGAGAGAAGACTGAATAACTTGACATAGGTCTTGGCATGGGCACGGAGAATGCCTCTTAGAAAGAGATAGGGAGAGAAAGGGAGAGAGAGACAAAGAGCGGGAGGGATCTCCATAGAGCTTAGAATGAAAGTATAAGCAGTTATTAAATATTATGTCGTATTGCAGCTTAAAGTAAATGTATTAATAGTGCAATATTATAGGGGCTGGTGGGGCAGAATATTTATTATTAATATTTTATAATATAATTAGGAGTTAGCTCTTGTAGGAACTTGTTTGAATCGCGTAGAGGGCTGTAGTCAAATCTCTTTTATTAATTTTTGTTTATTTAATTAATTTTTTTTTTTTTTTTTTTTTGTATCTTGCTATATTTTGAGTGTCTTCATTTACATTTAGAAGAGGTTATTTTATATTTTATAAAATATATTTAAAAAATATAGTCTTAGGATATACTTATACTAAGACTATACTTTATAAGTACTACAAATAAATAAAGCCGATCAATTTTAGACAAATGCAAAAGCTAGACAAATGAATTTTTTGCTTTTCTATTTTATTAATATATAAATTACAAAAATATGAAACTATTATTATTATTACAATTATCAATGGATTGCTTGTATTTCATTAATTAATATTTTATTAAGTGGAAGTTTAGAGAAAAGTAAATATATATATAAGTAAACTTATAGCTCAACAGAAAAAGATTGCAAGAGTTTATTTCTGGCTGTAGGCTAAATAATTTCAGTATTAATAATATTGATTGGTCAAGTTTTACTGATTACTGATTACGAAAAATTGCTGATATTGAGATAAATATATACTTATAGTGGTTCACAGCTTATTTCAACCAGCACCTCATAAAAAGTTTGCTAGCCTATAGAATCCAAACTGTTGGAGGATATCAAAAAAAAAATTAAAGCACAGATTGTTAGTGTAATGTTTTAACTAATAAAAAAAATAATTTAAAAACTAAAAAATGAGATTATATTAAATAAAAAATTTATGAAATTTAATTTTTTTTTTTCAAATTTAATTTTGTGTTTCTTTTATCAAATAATAAATATTTGAATTTTTCCACCTTACTTTTTTAATTCAATGCCATAATATAGATAAAGGACCAAAAATATAAATCTATTAATTCTGCTTTCTGCATAGTAGGATACCGAATGGGGCAAAGTGATTATCACATTAAGCAAATTAAACTAAATTTTAATTTTACTTAGGCTTTGACAACGTTTATTTAATGCTCATGTTCTATATTTATTTTTTAATTGGGCCCATTATGCAAGATAAAAGAATTGCATTTATTTATCAAATTTCATATCAGACTCTCTTTTCTTCAGTACTGTCTAATATTAATTTATATAGTATTGAATAATATTAATGATTTATATTGATTTATTCGATTCGATTTCTCTTCCACAGGCAGCCTGGGACTTGGCAGCGCCGTCAACGGCTCCGGCTCCGGGCCGGGTGGAGGCAACTCCAGCCTGGCCGGCGGTTCGCATCACGGCAATCACGTTTCGGCGGCCGCTGCAGCCGCGGCGCACCATCACAACAATGCGGTGGCAGCTGCCTCGGCGGCGGCGCTGCTCGTCGTCCCGCAGCCCATCAATGCCAGCAAAATGGGCGGGCCGGGCGTGGGCGTGGGCGCTGGCGGTGGCCACGCACCGGCCGGAGGCAGTGGACGCAAGTATCAATGCAAAATGTGCCCGCAGGTAGGTGGCAGCCGCTTTCATTGTACGCCGTCTGATATTTGCATTGCACTTACCGGTTAAGTTGAGGCTTAAACGTATTTTGGCCGTCGGCCTGGCCCAGAGAAGTGTTGACAACGAGTCGACGGCCAGCGAGGCGACGCGACGGCTTTTGTTTACAATTTTCCACTTGATTTGCCTGGCCCAGAAAAGTTTCGAATTTCAGCTGGTTCTCTGGGCCCGCATCGTATGGCCTGTCTTCTTCGATCCGCCTCCCTCGTCCCCCGCTCGCCCTTGTCATGTCAAGCGCGTTTTTTTCCCACATCTCATTCGGCTCGAGCATCAGCCAACACACTTGACCGAAACTGGACAGAAATCGGCATTAATGACACTCAACAGATGCTGCTCATAAAATGTCAATTATGCATCGACCTGCAAGTGTGTGGCCCTCTGCGTGAGTGTGTGTGTTCGGCAGTGTGTTAATTGCAGCTAATTGAGCTTATTGTTTTTAACGGTTTCACTTGTTTTTTGTTCTCTTTGGTTTTTTGATTCTCCGCTGACCTGCGGCAGGTGGCATTGCCAGATTTATGCTGCGTATGTCGAGTGAATGATATGCGTGGGATAATGCAAAGATTGGGACAGCAGGTTGAGCTGAAAGTCGTAATATTCCTTGACATTGAGAGGCACTCATGAGACGGTGATGATATTTAGCTATAAAAAGTGAGATTTAACTGGTTTGCGATTTGTAGGAATTGCGTAAGCAAAACACAGCAAAGATTTGCTGGATAAGAAAAGCTGAAAACTTATGTGAAACACGAATTTATATACACTTGGATTGAATTTAAAGTTTAAAGTATAGGAGAGATCCTATATTTAACCGGAGTCTGCCATCAGATATTACTCTACTCACCTATAAAACTGGCAAAAAATTGAAGGCTGCTTTAGCTCATATACAGATGCGCATGTGTATATGTGTGCTTGCGTGTGCCTGTGTGAGTGTGTTAACGAAGATCGAACAAATGAAAGTAAATTGAACAACAAAAATCACAAAAAAACCCCCAAAAAAAAAAAAAAAACAAAATTTGTGGAAAATTGTTGCTGTTTTTCGTGTTGTTGGGAGCAGCCGCAGCAGCAGCAATAACGAAATTTTGTTGTCCATTGGACGAATGATATGTCGGCCAGATATGCCACACCCAGAACGCCCACAAATTGTGGTGCGGAGCTAACAGCTAACAGCAGCGTGCGCTGATGAGCGAGACTCTGTGTGTGTGTGGGTGTGTGTGTATGTGTGTGTGGGTGGGCGACTGATGATGTTGATGACGCTGCTGAAAAGCCAGCAACAATAGCAACAACAACAACAACAACAGCAGCAGCAGCAGCTACGGCCGGGCTGAAGAGGTGTTCATTTGTGCGAGGCGAAGTGAAATAGCAGCATGCCTAAAAGTATGCTGCAAATTTTTTTGCAGCTGCCGCTGCGTGCGAGTGAATTCACAGTTGCTGTGCGCGAGTGTGTGTGTGTGTCAACTTTATGTTTCTTTTTTTGCAGCTTACACACATATGCATTTATGAGTATGAGTTGGTGTGCTTACGTGTGTGTTTGTGTGCGTGCGTGTGTAAGCTGCACTACTGGAAATTAGTGCGTTTCTACGCTCAAAAGCGTCTGCTGGTCTGCTGCTACGTTTTTAATTACCCACACTTGGCATTTTTTTTCAGTGCTGTTTTGGCAGTCTCCTTGTTGTGCTCGCCGCTGTTGTTGTTGTTGCCAATGCAGCTAAAGCTTCAATTGGAATTACTTCACTTGGCACTCGCATCTGCGTTGTAGCAGCAGCAGCAGCAGCAACTACTTTTTTTAGTCTTCTTTAATGCCTTTGACTGGCCACACATCTACGTATCCATACAGCACACAGCATGCACATGTCCATGCGCATTTGTGTGAGTGCTACTCTCTCTCTGTGTATGTGTGTGTGAGTGCTGCAGCCAGCCTATCATGTTAGTGTGCGCTGGCCTGCATTCTCACTTCCCTTCTTCTACTTTTTTTTTTTTTTTTTTTTTGGCTATGCAAGGGGGGGGGAAAATTTTTTTTTTGCATTTTTTTGTTGGTCGAAAAATGATGTGTGAGCGTATGGGCAGGTGGTAGACGTTAAAGCTTTATGATCTTCATTTGCTGCCCCGAGAAATCGATGTAGCAATCGAAACTGAATGTGGGCTGACTGAAATTTCTTACTGATTCTCCTTATTATTTTTTAATAATCACAATTGCTAACTATATATATATTATTGAAAATTTTTGAAAAACTCTTAATTACGTCCATTTAGCCAAAATAAAATATGGGAGACAGCGCTTCCATAAATTAAAAAAAAAAAAAAAAAAGAATAAAGAATCAACTGGAATGCGCTCGAAAATGGTCTCTGCGTCCATGCGACTGAATCAAGTATGTGTGTGTGTGTGTGTGTAACGGTGGGTGTATGTATGCTGAGCATTAAATTGTCGCTGCCTTTTCGGCGCCAGCTCCCCAGCCAACACGCGTAATGCCCCTTTATAATTTTGCACAGCAATTTTTTAGTTACATTTATCGTGTTTTTTTTTAACGCATTTCCCTTTTTTTTTTTTGGTTTTTGCATTCACTCAACTCACTCAGCTGCCCAGCCAGCTTTGTGTGTGCACTAACACAATTACACACGCACAGCCAAGTCGCCGAGGCACTGGACATGCCCCGAAAGGGGGCGTATAGGCTGCTCAAATAGCTCACACTATCAATTAGTAAAATTACATGCGAAAAACGAGCGCAAAATGTTTTGCCACGTTAGGCAAGTAAAAACACAAAAACCAAAAAAAGAAAACAAAAGTAAAACGAAAAAAGAAAATCTAAAAAAAAGTTTAGCGCACTCTCGTTCTGCATACACAAGCACACACACACACACACATACACACACGCATGTGCACTTGTTGTCGGTAATTCCCCTCATTTAATTAACAATAAAAATAGGCTAAAAAGTCTAAAAAAGTAAAAACTGCAAGCGATTATGCATACATGCCACACAGACACACATAGCCACCGCACATGCACACGCACACACACTCACACACTCACACACGCACACGCACGTACATTGCGCGCGTGCCATTTGTTAAACAATTTTAACGCGCGCCCCCAAGTAGGCAACGCTTTTTTGCCAAGCAGCGCGGCCCCCACACACACACACACACGCACGCACACGGCTGGCCGGTATTAAAATTTTATCCGATATAATGCATGAATTATGTAAACTATTTTTATATTTATTTTTATTGTTGTCGTTGATTTTTGTTATTTTTTGTTTGTGTTTTTGTTTTTTATTTTCTTTTTGCAATTTTTCTGAAACGCGTATTGGTGGCCCCAGCGCGCTGCCATTGCCCCTACATGTGCGTGTGTGTGCGTACGTACGAGTGTGTGTGCGTGTTTGTGTTGGTCAGCGGCCTTTAGCATTAGCATTTGGTTAATGTTAACGCGTGTCGCCCTCTATCGACCGAAACAAGCATGCCTCACATGCATTTTTAGTGCGGTTAGCAACTGTACATACACACACACACACACGCACACACATACCAGAATTTTAATCTGTGGCAGCTGTCCTGCTTGCTCAGCTATTCTCATCTCGCTCCTTCGCACTCTTGCAGCTTGAAACTTGTTTATTTTTAATTTTATTATGTGCACATTATTTTGCCAATGCATTGATGTGTGTATGTGTGTGTGTGTGTGTCTATTTATGCACTCGTCCGTTGCATTCAAGTGTTTTGTTTTGTTTTGCTTGTATTTTGCATATTGCATGAAATCATGCGCATTTTTTCCCAGTTCCTACGAAAATGGTTTTTAAAACGTCAACTAGTTAGCTCTGTGTGCGTGTGTGTGTGTGTGTGTATGGTTTTTTTTTTTTAGAACTTTTGCTTATTAATTTTTTATTATTGTATTAACGCTTGGGGCAACTTATTTATTTATATACAAATTTATTCAGTTGATGTTTTCCTTGCTGCTTCAAATAACATCAATAATCAACATGCCGCAAATATGTTCCAGCGAATTATTAATTTTATAAAATTTTTTTTACGATGCCTCTCAGAGTTTTATCAATTTCAGTTTAAAGCTTTTAAAGCCTGACAAAAGTTATAAGAGCCTTAAATATGTTATAAATCGAAATTACTTTTCAAAAATTTAATTAAACATGGATTAACTGCAATAAAATATTTAATTTTTAAATGTAAGCACATTATTTTTATTGAAACAGTTTATGAATGGCATATTTATTCCTTATAAAAATATATATATCTATATGTTTATATATAAGTTTGCTGCTTTTTTTTTGGCATCCATTTCATGGTCTGGATATCGACTCTTAACAGCTCATTTAATAGTTCTATTTTTCCTTGCTCAAGAACTGAACTCATTTTATGATTTCTTCTGTTTATAAAGTTCTCTTTTCAATAGAATTTGAAGTTTTACAAACGTAAACTCTTTCAGTTCATGTTGTTTATCTACCAAAATCGTAAAATAGAAGTAACTTGAAAACGGAACTTAATTTTCAAATTGAAACAATTATTTAAAGTAACAGCAAAATTATGTTATGACATCGATTCTCAATTGTAAACTATATTAAATCTTTAAATGTTTCATTAAAAAAGTTACGTTAATTGCTGTAAAATTTATTCAAAAAAAAAAAAAATGATTTTTTGTAGGATCTAATAATATTTTGCTGGATATCATCTCGAAGATAAATTACCAAGCTCAATGCTAAGTGAACTCAGCAAATCATCCAAGATCTATATTTTCCATTGCTCAAAAAAAGAAATCAACTTAAGAGATTTTCTTAAGTCTAATATTTATGAACTTCTCTAATTGCGACTCTCAAAATCAGCCTGAATAGGGTTTTAAATATTGTGAACAAAGTTTTTCATATTTTGCTGAATGGCATGAATTCAAGGACAGAGTGAATAATATTTTTAAGAACCATATTTCTTTTAGAGCTGTGAACAAGTGTTTACTATCCCCAAACATATCTTGTTAACTGATGTTTTCACTATTTCACACATCTCAGCGGTCAACTATGCCTGTTAGAAACAGCTGTGATATTGGTGTGTGTGTGTGTCTGTGTGTGTTATTTGCCTTAGTGCTCGAATTACAACTAACCAAAACAAGCTAACAATATATCGGGGCTAGTCTATGCTATGAATTAGTCAGCTATGAACAAACTTGAATTGACCTGGACTCAGTCAGCGAGATTAACCTGTGAAAGGGCAGCAATCAGATATGGAAACAAATGGGAGTAAGCTCATATTGATACAAACCTACCATGGATCGGAAGTAGGTCTTCACAGACTGCCAGTGGGCGCTGGAGGAATGGTAGTTCTCACGCTTCCACTCGTCATCGTCCAGCGAGCTGGCTGGCAGCGGCGGCTCCACCGCGAGGAACTGCGCCCAGAAGCCGGCCGACTGCAGCAGCAGGACACGCAGCACCTGCTGCCACAGGACAATGTTGCTCAGATTCAAGTCGACGTCGTCGAAGAGCGTGGGCGCGAACACGACGGCTATGTTGTTGATGGACATCTTCACGGCCGGACTCTCGGCGATGCGCTGCCAGTGGAGCATGAGGTAGGCCAGGGTGTCGCGATGTGCCTGCGGCAGGTCCACCATGGCCAGATAGAGCTGCTCCTCGACAGCCAGCGGGTCGCTGAGCTGCGTGGCGAGCACAAAGTCCGGCCTGTGGTACATGGGTATCAGGGGTCGCTCCAGCGAGCGCAGGAAGTCCTTCACGCAGCAGCAGAGTGTGTGCGTGTCCTTGTCGCCCAGGTGCGGCGTCGCCTTGCCGCGCAGCAGCTTGTGCCGCAAGCGCTTGACCTTGTCCCTGGTGGAGGAGACGCGATAGAGCCCCTCCTGCTCCAGGCCGCGCGCCTCGATCTCCGTCACACAGTGCACGATCAGCGCCGGCACCATGGGCGCCACGTGCGGCACATAGTCGCTCAGATGGCCCCGCTTCGTGCTGGCCAACGGCTGGGGAATGCAGTTGACCGTCAGCTGACTGGAGCACTCCGTGTGGCAGCGCAGCGGACAGTCGCGGCACCTCAGGCTAGGCACACCAAAGCGAATGCTGCAAGCGGAGCGACTCATGTGAGTGTCGTGCGAGTGCCACGTGAATATACTCACCGCTTGTTGCACTGCACGCAGTTGCCCACGTTCGAGTAGTAGGCCCTCAGCTTGAAGTTGTGCTGGCGCAGCAGCAGGAGCGGCGACTGCGGGTGAGCCGCGGGGTAGATGGGCGTGTAGCAGTCATCCCGCTGCAGGGACATGTCGTCGCTGCCATTGGGATTCATGTGGATGCGCAGGCGGTCGTCCAGCAGCGAGTCTATCGACTGCTCATCGTACATGCGAAACTGCCTGCTCAGATCATTGAACGAGCTGTACTCGCGCCTCAGACGGTCCTTGGCCTGCATTGCGGCGTGTTGTGGCAGCGACTAGGTTCCAACTTCAAATGCCGCACACGCCAAGCGCTGGTCGTCTGTTCTGCTCGGTTATCGCAACTTCTGATACTCAAGCACACACTCATAGACGTATGTGTGTGTGTGTGGATATATAACTGTGTGCGCTGAGCAAATCAGCTGTCACTCCTCATTGAGTCAGCTGCCTGGCCAATGTATTTCCAGCAAAATTTTGCTTCGCAGAATGTTTGCTTTTCCTCTTCGTTCTACTCCGACTCGCACTCACGCTATATAGTTAGTGAGCTAATAATTCCGAATAGAAGAAAGACTTTGCCGGACTGCTCGAAAACAGATAATATTTGTATTATTTTATTTTCTGAACGTCGAACACAGCTGAGGTTGCTTTGTTATTTGATAGCTTCTTGATTGCAATTGCTTTGCCGAGCTAATACGATATATATCGCATGACCAGCGGCAACTATCAGATGTTTTGGATATAATATTATTTATTTTATTTATCAATTACCTGTACATCATTTAGTGGCCTAACAATGGATGGGTAATTTATTTAGAGTGAGCCTCCATAACTCAGTTTACGGACTTTACATGGAGGCAGTCGTACAGACGATTTGGTTGCTTAAAGCTCATGCAGAGACTCATTTTCATGCGAACAGACTGAGGGGTCTCGGCAATCTTTCGCTGCATCTGCATGAATGCCTTCCACTGTGCTCTTCTGCATGCAGTTGGAGCTCTTTATGGAGTGTGGAATTGCGAACGTACCAAGACTGGGTACGATATTGATTGAGTAGGATTGATTGGGTTCGGCAGCAATCTCATAAACCATATGGGCAGAATACAATGCACGCATACAATTCTTTTCCACATCAGGTGGTGATACTTTTTTCTCGTAGCATTGGCAACTGGCTCAAAAGTAAGACGATTGCACGAAGTACTTAACTTGTACCTCTGTTGATGTTGAAGCATATTTTCATAAAGCGAACTAAAGATTTTATGAAACTTACATTAGAAATTCTTTGACAACTTTTTGAGATATATAAATATGCCTATACTTTCATTGAAGTCGTCTCGGAGATCAAACGAATGCAATTGAGGAGGATTCTACTCAGTCTTTTGTTCTTTGGAACCACCAAATGTTCATTTTCTTTATATTACGCTATCATTTTTTCTTTGCGAAAAGGTGACTGAAAACTAGTTTAAACTATTGCATATAGAATTCTATATAGAAAGATATACAAAATAGAACTCAATAATGAACAATTTATATCAATAGCTTTAATAAAAATCAAACCAAAAATCATTTTTAAATGAAAATATTTTATTACTATGAAGAATGGAGGGACATTTCCTAATACAGTCCACATCATTTTGAAATATATTGTATTACTATAAAGAGTATAAGAACAACATTTCCTAATATTTCCAAATGGAATCCAAATAAGTTCCACCTTCCGCTTCAGTCATTCAAAGTCAGATGTGAAATCCTTTCAAAAACAAAAACAAAAGCAAACATCACTTTAAATATTTGCGCGAGACTCGGGAGAATTCAATGTCACGCCGCCGAGATTGGTGTAAAAAATCTGATGGGAAAACAATTTGTGAAAGTATCAATGAATTCTAAGCGCGATGAAAATGGCTCAATGGCCGCGCTAAATGGATGAAAAATTCATGGAAAAACGCTTTGCGGCCGACAAACAAAATACGTCCAAAAAAAACTGACAAAAAGCGAAAAAAAAAAAAAAAATCAAAAACTAAACACTAAAAAAATTGCCATCAAAAGCGAAAATGTTAGAGGCCGAGGCAAAAAAATGGAAATAGAAATAAAAATATAGAATATTTTTTTGTTTTTGATTTTTGAGTTTGGCGTCTGACAAATGTGCCGCACTCTGTATACTTGTTGGCGCAGCGCTTTGCCGTCAATTTTTGAACGAACGAATAGACGTGAGTGGTGCGGGGACTGAGGGGTTGGGTTGGGTGCGAATGAGGCACAGCAACGGGCGAAATTAACGAACGAGGCGGCCAAAAGGCGAATGAATTTGATTTTTATATTTTTGTTGCCGTTTTTTAGGCGTCAGCTGCAGCAGCGCAGTCAACGCACTGTGTGTGAGTGTGAGTGCGTGTGTGTGTGTGTGTGTGTTTGATTGGATGGGCTGTCTACTCTTCTGTGTGTGTGTGTGTGTGTGTGTGTGATGGGCGTCGCATTGAATTCGTAGTTATTAATGCGTATTGAAATGCACATATGCATACACACACACACACACACACATCGACAGAGTTATGTGTGTGTGTGTTTGTGTGCTTTGTTTGTATTCAAAGTCCACAAACGCCAGTCACGCATTGGAATAAGCCCATGCAAGTAACCATAGCAAATGTGCGGGCTTTGGCCCCAAAAGCCGACACACCGACGCTCACACCCCCTCACTCCTCAACCCGAATGTTTGTATGTGTGTGTGTGTGTGCTTTCTACTGTCCACTGTGCTCCAACACAACACAACAAAACAACTAAAAAAAATCTCTGTGACACGCAAAAAAAGAAAGCAAGCCAAAGCAAAATGCAAAACAACGTAGAAGCGCACACACATACACACGCGCACACACACACACACACACATAAAACACAACCATACACGCTGAGAAGAAAAAAAGAAATAGGAGATATTACATCGAAATCCACTGACAGTGTTGCCACATGGTGTTAATTAATTTTTCACACACGAAAATGTTGCCACAGCTTTTTCTAAAAGTGAAAACGTTTTTTCTTTTGCATAGATATGCGAAAATGTTGCAAAAGATGTTTGATGATATGTAGGTATATATGCAGCTGTGGGATCTGGGAATGGAAAAAATTGGTTAGCTCTTTAAGTTTATATTTATTTATATTTTTTTTAAATGTTTCATACACTCGCATATATCCATATACATTATACTATGGTTCTTTTCATATATACAAATGTACATATATCCTACTCGATTGGATGGCATATCAACCAACCGTAAACTTATTCATAAAGTAAAAGGTAGAGTTGTATGCTATTCGAAAAGTATGTAATTTAACAAAATAAAGAAAATACATACATACGGAATTAATGGATGTTTTAGAAAAACTCTAAGAATCAAAGAGCACTTTTGATCAACACATGTAAAATTTATTTAGAAGAAGATGTCTGCTATATCTTTATTTTTTGTTTTTAATTATTTTTTATGCTAATTATATTTTTTTTTATATTTATTTTATTAAGATCAGCTGTTGTCGTCAAAACGAAACTGTAAGCCATCCAATAAATATTCAGCTAGGTTTACAAGTGTAAGAGGTTTATTGGGATCGAAAGCAAATAAGGATTTTATTAATATGAGATTTTATTTGTATTTATTTTATTTTTATTTATTTATTATTATTATTATTATTTTTATTATAATAATATATATATATTTTTTTATTTTATTTTTTTTTTATTTTATTTTATTTATTTTTTTATTTTATTTATTTTTTTTTTTTTTTTTGACCAATCGACCGCATTGCGCGTTTCAGATTTAATTTTAATTAATGATGGGGCCTGTAAACGCAAAGATAATTGTCAGATCTAGACTAAATTATTTCTGATTCTATCCTACAATACTTCTAGTTCTGTAAATTCCTGCGCTGATTCCTTTTCGTCCTCGCAAGCTGTTATTAATAGCCCGATTTTGATTCGAGCTGCCATAAATACGCACCCTGACTATTCGTGTATTTGAGGCTGAGTCTTTATTACAAACTTGATTACAAACTGAAATCCATTTTTATATACCCAAAGCTCTGCAACAGTAGTCCATCTAAATTGCCTAACCCAATTCTATATCACTAAGAACAGTCATTAGTAATATATATACCCTTTTCAATGGCAACTCTACGGATTTTTTTTTTTTTGGCGTGAAGTTCAATTGAAATGAAACTAAAAAGCAAAATCTAAAAACAAATCCAAACACAAAATACCAAACACAATCGCAAATGCAACAAAAACAACAACAGCAACTAGCCGCAGGAGGGGCAACGGCAATGCAAACGCAAAGGCAAAACGGAACAGCAAAAAATGCCGTTTTTGAGCGGGTCAGAAGTGCGGCGTGCGAGCGAGACGGCACGAGCCAATGGAAAAAATTGTTTCCTGTGACAAGGCGGCCACGAAAAAAAATGCCGAAGGGGAGGCTGCGTGGAAAAAATGCACAGCAAATGGAAATGGAAGAAGTGCAGAAACGAAAAGATAGAAAAAAATACGAGCGGGGCGAGCAGAGCAGCTGAAGCGTATGGAGTAGAAGTCGAGGCAAGGTTGCAGCAGCAGCAGCAGCAGCATCCACAGCCGCAGTCGCAGCCACAGCAGCAGCAGCAGCAGCTGGGAGAAGAAAAAAAAAACAACTTAGGAATAGCAGCGACGAGCAGCAGACAAACGACGGCTGCAGCGCAGCGGAAGGAGTTCGCTTTGTGTGTGTGTGAGTGAGTGAGAGGGCGATTGTGGAGTGGGGAGTGCGAAGAGTGAGCGGTGGAGACTGCTGGCAGTTAAGCCACGCGGTGGCTTAGGTCAGGACAGAGGCTGACTGAGGTGTGCGCTGCGTGGCTCTGTGTGGGCATGAGTGTGTGCGTGTATGAGTGTGTGTGTGTGTGAAACATTTTTTTCAGTTGCGCTACGCTTTCGAGCTGCTAGACTGATAGAGTGCTCCGGCGCCTGACAACACTGCGCTTCATATTGCAGTGTGACCAGCGCTGGCTGCTAGCTGCGGCGGCGGCGTCGGAGTAAAAAAACTATTGCCTACTTTTATGCGCTGTCAAATATTCTATTATACAAATAGCGCGTGACAATAACAATAATTGCAATTATAATAGCAATTATTTGCAGCGTAATTAGTTAATTTATTGCACACTTGTCCCCCTCCCCCCACTGTCTCCACTTCGCTAGACCGCCAAAAACCAAAACCAAAACCAAAATGCAAAGTCAAATTGCAAACGACATGAAAAATAAAATGATAAAAAACAAACGGCATCAAAGTCGAACAAAACAAAATGATGGAAAAAATGCCATGGTCTGGGCTCGAGTGCACGGGGCGGCAAGTGTGGGGCAGTGGGCGGGGGGGTTGACTAAGGGGCGGCCGGCAAATTTGGGGGCGGTAAAGGCTAACACGAAGCTGCCAGCGAAAAAATTCCGTGCGTTTGTATGTCTATGCGAGTGTGTGTGTGTGTGTGTGTGTGTATGTGTCTGTGTGCGTGGGCAAAACTTCCCCTTTTTTAAATTTTTTACTCATACACAAACATACATACACACAATACTTCCACTTTTTTTTTTATTTTGCGCGTTTTTTAGAGCCCATCGGTTGGCTCCAAACTTGCCCCACACCAAATTGAGTTTGGGTCAATGTTGACGGCAAGTGCTTGTTGTTGTTGTTGTTGTTGTTATCGTTGTTTTGGCGCTGCTCTGTCAGGTGGCTGCGACGCGGGCAGCGCAGCCGTCGCGAACAGCGCAGCATTTGAATAGCGCCGGCAGCGACGCCGCCTATGCAACCAAAACTTTTTTTTTGCCTTTCGCCGAGTGTCTGTGTCTGTGTGTGTCTATGTGTGTGAGTGAGTGAGTGTGTGTGCGTGGCATTTTTTTGCCCGTTTAGTTGGTTGTTGTTGTTGCTGCTGCCGCTGCTTTTTTTTTATTTTTCAAAGTGTGTGTGTGTGTGTGTTGGCGCTTGCCCCTTTGCTGAGTGTTGTTGTTGTTGTTGTTGTTGCTGCTGTGTCGGCCGGCGGCGGCCTTTAGTAAGCCGCCACCCACACACACACACACACACGCATACAACTACATTATGCTGCTGCTGCTGCTGCTGCGTTTTGAAGAGCCGCTGCGTCTGTGTTAGTGCGCGTTTTGTCTGTCTGGCAGCCAGCTCGTGCCTGTCGATGCTGCGTTGCTTTGCATCTCTCTCTCTGTGTGTGTGTGCGTGTGTGTGTGCGACCCCCCGAAAAATATATTGTTTCAGATTTTTTCATCATCGCTTTAGTTGAGTTTTTACATTGGTGACGGATCGTGCTCTCGGCTCGGTACGCGTTGCTGCTCCAAAACGAAACGAATCTCGACTCTCGACGCTCGACGCTTGACGTTCGACGCTCGCTGCTCTACAGGGCCAAAGCGCGCGTCTTTCAGTTCAGCTGTGTGTTTTTCTGTGTGCGCAACATGTTCCTTGAGACGCCGCCAATAAAAGTAACTACAAGAGCAGCAGCAGCAGCAGCGACAGCAACAGCAGCAACAACAACAACAACAAACAACTCGCAGCGTCTTCGGCTGGCGTCGTCCGTGTCGTCTTTGTTGTTGTCGCCGCGACAAGGCTTATAAAAAGTAGCAATCCCAATAAAAACAGCAACAGCTAGAAGAAGAAATAAGAAAAAAAATACTAAAAAAAAAAAACAAAAAAAGGAAACAAACTAAAACTCGAACTCGCACTTGACTCGGTTTCGGTTTCCGTTTCCGGTGCGCGCTTTTAGACTTTTTCTGGCTGCTGCCTTTCGATTCGATTGCGCGCTTTGTGTTTATTTATTGCTGCAGCGCACAAGCAGCGTACGCGTGTGTATGTGTGTCTGTGTTGGTGCATCTTTAAGATACGCGAGCGTCTAATGCAGCATGGCTGGCCGTCACGTGCTTTGCCGCTAAGAAGAAACCGAAGCAAACACAGCAGCAGCTGGCTTTTGTTTTCCTTGCCACACGTACACACTTGCCGCCTCTGAATGTATGCTGTGTGTGTGTGTGTGTGTGTGTGTGTGCTCGTGAATGTGGATGTGTGTGTGTGTGCATATAAATAATAAATGTTCTTTACGTACTTCGTGACTCTATGTGTGTGTGTGTGTGTGTGTGTGGGTGTGTGGGTGCATATCAGCTGTTACTTGTGTTCAATATCAAGGTCACAATTGTCCTTTAGCTTCCGCCTTTCACTCGACGAAACATAACAAAATCTCCGACGGTACAGAAACAGTTGTCGAGCACTTGTTAAGATAAGGGAATACCTCATAGACTCTGATGATATTTACAGTTAGAGTAGTAAATCAGATTTATAAAATATTTACCTAAATATAAACTGTCTTATAAAATGCAATTGATTATAAAATGCAATTGTGTTCCACATTTGCATTTATTTTTTTTTTAATATTTGGCTAGGCAAATTTTGAAATACTTTTTTATATATAAATAAATGATAATTTGAGCTCATAAAATCCTCAACTGGTATCAGTTAAGCAAGAGTAGCCAGGTGAATGTGAGCCATTAGTCAATAGATAAGTTAGCTTTGAAATAGCTAGCCGGGCAACTCAATTATAACTAGTTCGTGATCTCGATTCTTATGCGTTAACAAAGCCTTATTAAGTTTATATATCTTGTGTATATTTATTTATATATATTTACAGTAATGTGTATATACAATTTATTATATAAATATTTGTATTGCGATGAATCGAAAAAGTTCTACGCCCTTCAACAATATTCGTTCTCGATCATTTGAAATTCTGTGAAATCGAAAAAAAATAAAAAGTGATTCTCTTGTCATTTAGATGATTGGGACTTTACACAAAAAAAACGTTAATTCAATAAGTAAAAAACCAACCAATAGACTCGTTTTAATTAGAATACATGTAATACTTGAGAATAACTTAAGATATACATTTAATAATCATCCTAATACAGTTATGTGAAACATGTATAAATAGATTTTCGGAACATGAACTAGTCAACATAAGCCTCTGCCAAGTTTTTTTCTTAGTAGTCCTACTTATATTTTGATATCCATATCAAATTTTAGTTTGAATTTATCATTTACTAATCAGAAGCGCCTTCTTATTCCCTACGAGCTCTACATCGGACAGAGATCAGTTGAGAGCTAACCTGAAACAGCTGCTTAGGCTCATTTATATTTGTACGTGAAGGGAGAGATACTTAGACGTAGTCTACTTAAAACTGAAAATTCACTTTGAAGCTTTTTAGAAAATATTGCACCTTAAGCCGTTATATCATGCCCTGTACACAATGCTCACATAATCCCAGGCTCGATTACCCCAGGCACATATTTTTCGAGCTGACTTCACATGAACTCGATCTGGCGCTGCTCGCCTGGTTCTTTGCAACTGTGAGCTTGATCAAAGAAATCATTCGAGCTGAAAGAAATTGGGCAGCGCAAACACCTGAAGCTCCATTTGAATATATGAGACACAGCCTCAGGCAGAGTCTGAGCCCGAGCCTGAGCCTGATTCTGAGTCTGAGCCTGAGGCACGCATGATCCAGGCTTGGGAATTCAATATGCTGAGAAGATGCAAAGCAAGCGCCACACAAATCGCTGCGTAGTCCGTTAATGAGAGACAGCTGCCAGTTCACAGCTGTGCCACGCCCCTACACACATGCACACATACATACGGTACTCGTGTGGAGCCCTTTTGGCCAGGAACTCAATTCGGCCATCGATCAGTTAATCAATGGCAATTGCAGCGTTCACAACGTCCACGGGTCGAACAATTCTAATAGTGATAATAAAAGCAAAAACATATTATTTGTAATTAACAAGCAGTGCAAAAATTAATTGCATATTTAAAATGATGTGAAATAAATTAATGATTAGCGCAAGCAAACGTGAACGCAAGCTAAAAAAAATTAATAAAATATAAAAAGTATCCACGGCAAATGTGAAATTAAATATCAAATGAATAAAAAATAATAATAATAATAATATTGAAAAAAAAAGCAACTGTGCGGATCGTATGACACCGAGAAATGCATTTTTCATTAACTGACAAATAGAGAAAAAAATTAATAACAAAACAAAAAAAAATGTAGTCTGATACGCAAACATTTTTGTGATTTTCTACAATTTAATAAAACAAGCTAAAAAGTGGTGTGAAAAATGCATTAATCAGCCAACAACAATAGTAAAAAGTTATGAATAATAAAAGAGCGGACAAACTCTAGGCCCCTTCCCCGCCCCTCCATTAACACATTTTTTTGTTTTTAATTTTACACAATTTTCAATTAATATTAAAGAGAAAAAAAAAACAAAACAAAGTTTGAGTCATGAGGGCAGGCCAAACCGCTAAATGTTAATTAGTTAAAAGCTCGAACTATGCATTAACCCGAACTTCAACCCACAGAACAAACACGCACACACACACAGTTAAACAAACAAGCACACACACACACTCGCATACTTGCATATAAACATTCCCCTATTTTAACAGATTATTTGTTGCATTTTTTTGCATTTTTCTGCTTCTTTGTTAATTCTATTTTAGGACGGGGCTTACATTATATGCAGCACATAGGCGGATAAATCTATATACTACCGTATAAATATATGCGCATATAACTCACATTCGAGTGCATGGCCCACTCTTTACATAACACTCGGCATACCGTGAAACGCATTCCGTTATTTGTATACAAATAATTATTTAGCTAACAAATAAAAATCAGAAAAATTATTTGCCGTCGAATACATATGTACACAACCTTTGCCCCTTCATTCCAGGGCTTATCTGCCCAAGTGCAAAACGTGATTTCAGGTCGTTGACGATTTTCGTGCTCCATTTGCATTAAGCTAAACGAACGACTCAAATGATTTTCTATTTTAACCAGTTCTTAATTATCATAAATATCAAGTAACTCTTCTATAAGAATTGAGTTCTTAATTATCATAAATATCAGGTAACTCTTCTATAAGAATTGAGTTGAGTCTTGTCATAAAATACTTTTATATTTTGAATTATCGACCTATTAGAAAAATTAATCACAAGGGAAACTCTTTTTTTTTTGTAAGTCTATGACAAAAGAACATTGAAAACATTGAGAAGAAAGAGGAATTATCACAGCTAAATTCTAAGAGGATACTTGATATACTTTTAGTCTAGACTCGGTTCAATAGGTCTTTGGTTGCCTAAGTAGACTGCTTGGCTGAGAGTCTAGTGAGTCGAGGTATGAGCTGAGTTTCAATTTGAATTTTGTTTTTGATATAGTTAGAGACGTTTTTGTTGGCCCTTTTTAATGATTTAATACTCTTGAGATTATCTCGTAAGTTTGTTGAGTTGTCTACAAGGAAGATTTTTCATTGGAGAAAAGAAAATATAGTAATTTCAATAATCTGAAGGGAGAGTTAGTCAATATAGACTTATCTATGAAGATACAAATATTATTATTTTAAGTCTGAATGGTGACTCTAACCATATAACCATACATAGCTTTATTCATGGCTAGAGTATCAGAAGCACGAATCCATGAAGCTAGTGCAAAAGCTGAAAGATTATGAGAAACGAGATCAATATAAATTTGCAGCCTTTCTCTTGAACTCAGAGCAATACAAAAATATGCAAAGCAAAACAGACAGGTTAAAGTATAAATAAATAGTAATAAATAAAACAAAATATCGCCCAAGCCTGTCGAAAATAAACAAGACTGGTAAATAGAAGTGCTAACCCACAAAAATCCCGTTCAAGGTCAATGTCGTGAATGACAAACGAACTGGCAATTGCATCTAAACGTAAAATAAACAAAATAAAGCCACGAGCAGTCAGAAACCACTCGGCTGCATGCACTTCTATATATATATATGAGCATATACATATATATCTATATCAAAAATCAAAAGCCATGAGCAAAAAATATGTGCTGGAATATGCAACAAATGAATGAATTATTCGCAGCGTTTAGAAATAGAAACATATCATACGAGACAACAAAATAGAAAATAGAATACACCAATGCGAATAGCAAACAAAAACAGCGAGGACTTTCACCTGACATATACGCTGGCTGTCTGCTGCTTGTCTGCGCTTCACTGGCAGCTCCCACAACAAATAGCGAGTAGCGAAAAGCAAATAGAAAATGGGGAATAGAAAAAATATGCAATGCTCTATAAAATCGCAGACACTGTCGGCAAGAGAGCGCCGATTTTATATAGGGGAAAAAATCTAATCGAAGCACCGCAAAAACGAGCAGGCAAAATGGAAAATGGAAATAGTCAAATTGAAAAAAAGCTAGCCACAGAGTGGAAAACGAGAGGAGGCCAGAGTTCAGGGCGTGCGCTGCATAAAATCTGAAAAGTCAAATGCGTGGCGAAAAAATATTTCCGCGTCGGAAGAAACGCTTGCAAAAAAAAAAATGGCGCAAACGAAGCAATTGAAAATGCAAAATAAAAAAAAGGAAGAGAAAACGCCGTTAGATTTAGGACAAACAACAACAAACAAAAAAGGAAGAATTACAAAATGACGCAAAAGCAAGTTAAATTCAATGCGATTGCTGGAGCTGCGACTGCGACTGCGACTGCGAGTGGCGCAACGAGTCGCGACTAAAACGTTTTTGCGGTCGCGTCTCGCAGATTTTGAATTTTTTAAAAGTGTCACCAGACAAAAAGAAAACAACAAAGAAATTGCTCACAAACAAACGAGGCCAGAAAAAAGATGAGCAACAGGCGACACCTTTGATTCCTTAAAGTAAACAAACGCATGACAAAAGGCAGGCAGAAGGGCAAATTGATAGGCATAAGGCCAGTGACACTTGCAATATACACATATAAACAACAAAACCTTATAGCACATATACATATAAATACATTGTAGAGATGCTATAATAAACTTTAGTTGGGCCCATGCCTCAAATTTCTCTTGTAGAATATTTTAATTTCATCTTCAGGGAGTCCCAATTCATTTCATTTTCACTTTAAAATATTGAAGAGTACAGTTATAAAATTTCGCATAATTTTGATAATTATTTCTGATTCCTTTTGTAGAATATTCCAATTTAGTCTTAAGAAATATATTTAAAAGTACAATATTATAATTTGTACAATTTGAATATTTATCTTTAAGATTTATCTATGAATTATATTTCGAGCTCCTGTGCCGATCATTTTTATTCTTAATATTCATATTCATAGTTATTATAATGCTGCTAAATTCAATGAAATTGGAATACAAATTTTAGTAAATAAAAAAAATAGAAAAAATAAAATATTAGAGACTGCTCGGGATCTTAGGCGATAATAATTCTTCGCTTCTTTTCTGAATACATACAGACACATACACTCACACATAATCAAACGCTCTGCTAACTGCGCAGCAACTGCGCTTCAGCTAATATTCGGGCTATGTTATGGGAATTCTTTAGTTAAATAACTTTTCTTGAAGATAGGCAATCAAACTTCTAGAATGTGCTAATGAACTGGGCGTATATTTGCCAAAGCTCATATCTATAAGATTTGAAATACATAAGTATATATAGTTGTAGAATAGTGGGTAAATACATACGATCAGAGAAATTAAATAATTAACAAAGCAAAGTGGCAAAATTTAAAACAAATTTATTCCCAAATGCTCTAAGCCTAATTCAAAATCTCAAAAAAATTAAATACCTAAGTTTTTCAACTCTAAACACCAACAGAGTTTGAATATTTGCAAAATTGAATTTATAAACGAATATAAATAGTTAATTAAAATTACAAAAAAAAAAAAAAAAAAAAAAAATAAATTGCAAAATCAAATAATCGACAAAGTGAAAGCTGTGCATAAAATAACAATACCAAAATAAAACAAATAATTGAAACTATACATAATAATAAATTTAATTAAAAAATAATAAAAAAGCAAACAAAGAAGTGTTAAGAATAATAAAATAAGAAAATAAATTAATGCGTGCCAATTATTTTTCGCAGATATAAAACAAGTGCTAGCAACTAAGTTTGAAGACTATTTGTGAAATTCGAATAATAATAATAATCAAAATAGTAATAATACGAAGCACACTTCAAATAATAAACAGAATCTCCACGAAATGGAGGGCCGTTTGATCGAGTATCGTCCAATTGGCGGCGGCCTCGACTACCATCACAATTCGCCGCTGATTGGGGAGATTCCGCCCGCTGGCGGGGACTACTCCCACGCAGTGCACCGCTCCATAGATCATCTGCGCAACAGCTTGAATGAGCGCGTGGCACTCGGGCCGCTGAGCGTCTTCTCCAATACGCCGGATCTGCGCGGCTCGGTGCTCAGCTATAACCAGCAGCCGCAGCCACAGCCTCAGCCCCAGCAGCAGCAACAGCCGCAGCTGCCGCAGCAGCCCCAACAGCAACAACAGCATCAGTACCATCTGAGCGGCGGCGGAGGAGAGGCACTGCATCAGCCCAAGCCGAGTCTGGAGAGCGGCTCCGCTCTGGCCATTGTGGACGGCAACAGCAACAGCTCGAAGCTTGTCAACGACGCCGTCGTGAGCAGCAGCAGCGGCAGCAATGTGGGCGGCAGCGGCGGCACCACAGCCACGCCCACTGGCTCCACGCGCGGACGCAAGTCGCGCATCTATCCCAATCCCAACCAGCACATCGTGGTCACCAGCAACAGCGTGGACAACGGAGGCATCCGCATGCAGAACGCAACCATCAACGAGCGCAATACGAACGCCAATCCCAATGGCAGCTCGAATCCAAACCCAAGCACAATCGCCTCTAGCGCTGGCAATGGCAACGGCAACGGCAATGGCATCTCATCCTCCACCAGTTCGCCGCATCATATGACACACGATGTAAAGGACACCAAGGTGAAGGACGAGATATTTCTCACTTGGACAAATTGAGCTTTGAAATTACTTGAATTTATTTTGTTTTTATTTTTAATAAAAATTTATATATATTATTAATGCTCAGCTCTTCCGAATATATATCGAAAATAATATTCACTTACAATATTAACAATAATATAATTGAAAATTACAAGGGGAATCTGTCAGAGAAGACCAAAGATAACACCCTAATACCACTTACCATGAATCTATAAATATATATAAATATATTCGATATTTTAGATCAGATAGATAACTTTTTGTATGCTTATATATTTAAATTTAATATATATTCATTTTTATTTTATTTATTATTGTCCATTTGGACAATGAGCCGCAGGAGGGTTTACAGGGTGGGGTCTTCAATCGTCATCTGCTGAAACCACCGATTTCGAATGAAACGGAAATTATTAAATGGTTATTGTAGATATTTTGATTGAATTTGATTACATGTATGATGGCAAGTGAACTGTAAAACAGTTTGAATTCAATGATAGTGTTGAGCTACCGACATTTTTCGTGTAGCTTCAGGTTAACTCAAAGAAATTGGAGACACTACATTATTACTTTATCTATCTGCTATTATATTTATACGCGTTATATAGTTAATATAGAAATATTCCAAACTGTCAACGTTGTAATATTTCAACGACAATTTAAACTATAATTAAATTAATCAATTAATTTCTATGCGAATCAATCAAATATTGAGTCCCTTTAAGATCGTCAACTTAGCTGATCAAAAGACATTTCTTCTAAAAAATAGAGGGAATATGTAATTAATAAACAAACTATATAGATTTCATACAAAAGGGCCAAGTTTTATTCTTAAATCACAATGTTAAACGTAGCTTATGTTGCTGATAGATTAAATTTGAAATGATTTATCCCTAATAAGTTGAAAATCTTGAAATCTACGAGAGATTTAAATTGCTGTTTTATATCACGCAAATCGAGTTGTACCTTTTATAGATTTCAATTTTGTTTCTTACAATTCGTAATTAAAAAATAAATTTCTTGTTAATTTTCCAGCTTCTCATTGTAATCTCTTAGTTTATCAATTTCGAATATCCAAGTGCAGAGTAAATCTGTACATTTTTATATTACCTAATTAATTGTGCAAAAACAAAACGAAATTTCAGACATTGATATGGGAATAACTAAGTTGCTTTGCGACTCATTCAATGGAATTCTCGATAAACTACAAAATGTTGTAGCTCGTAAAATATTGTGGTCCCTCGTAATTTTTTACTATCGGGACTCCACTGTATTCTATATAATATTATATGTAAATTACAATTTTGTAAAACATGCACAGTTCAATTGCCTGACTTGGGATTTGGTGTCAGATTTATAGTAGAAATTCCACAGGGCTCCTCATCCACATTATCCACAGCTTGACCCTCCATACTTGTTAATGATCAAGACCTGAATACCAACTTAGACTAAGGTCAATGCAATGCCAGACTGCAACAGCTTGTAGCACATCCTTGCCAGCTCTGGTTCGGTCTCTCACAAATGTTCTTCCGTCTATTGCAGATCTTCAGCTCGAAGGCGGACCTGCAGCTGCACACGCAGATCCACATGCGCGAGGCGAAGCCCTACAAGTGCACGCAGTGCTCGAAGGCGTTCGCCAACTCGTCGTATCTGTCGCAGCACACCCGCATTCATCTGGGCATTAAGCCATACCGCTGCGAGATATGCCAGCGCAAGTTCACGCAACTGTCGCACCTGCAGCAGCACATACGCACCCACACGGGCGACAAGCCGTACAAATGCCGGCATCCCGGCTGCCAGAAGGCCTTCTCCCAGCTGTCGAATCTGCAGTCGCACTCGCGCTGCCATCAGACGGACAAGCCGTTCAAGTGCAACTCGTGCTACAAGTGCTTCTCGGACGAGCCGTCGCTGCTGGAGCACATACCCAAGCACAAGGAGTCCAAGCATCTGAAGACGCACATCTGCCAATACTGCGGCAAGTCCTACACCCAGGAGACATACCTGACCAAGCACATGCAGAAGCATGCGGAGCGCACGGACAAGCGGCCGCCCATTGTGCCCGGCAGTGCCGCAGCCGTGGCCGCTGCAGCCGCCGCTGCGGCCGCTGCCACACCCACTGCAGCAGGCAGCAACACACAGCAGCAGCAGCAGCAACAACAACAACAACAGCAACATCAGCGCAATAATCTGGTTCTGCCGCCCGTTTCGATAGCGCCCAGCGAGAACAGTTACTGGCCCAAGGTAAGTCCGGACTCTGCAGCTGCGGCCAATGCCATGGAGGTAATGCACCAGCAGCAGCAACAGCAGCAGCAGCAGCAGCAACAGCAGCAACAACAACAGCAGCAGCAACAGCAGCAGCAGCAGCAGCAGCAGCAACAACAGCAACAGCAGCCGCATCTCCATCACACACAGCTCGGCGTTCCGCCGCAGCAACACGGCCCGCCACAGCAGCAGCAACAACCGCAGCACCACCACCCACAGCAGCAACAGCAGCAGCAGCAGCCACCGCCCCAGCACAGCATGGAGGCGCACTACGCCCAACCCACAGCGGCCAACAGCAACCAAAGCAATGGCCATGCGCCGGAGCAGTTGCAGTCGCATCATCGCATCATGCCCGATCCGGTGCGCGAGGATATAGGTAATCATAGACACTCACTTATATAATCATTGCCCGAGCAGGCCAGTCAACCCTATTTATTGTTTTCAATCGACAGCAGCCACGCCCAGCACCGTGGGGCCGTACGATGCGGCATCTATAACGAAGACCAGCAGCAACTCGGCCTTTACGCCGATCAACTCGATGCCGCCGCACTTGAACTCGCTGAGCCACCATCCGATGGCGCAGCGCCCCTATCTCTACGATGCCATCAGTTTTCCCAACAAGAACGTCAACCAGAGCAATGCCAACGCGTTTCCCAACCAGTTGATATCGCTGCATCAGATCCGCAACTATGCGCATCAGCCGGCGGGCCTGATGGCCGGCGAGCATCTGCTCGGCGTTAGCGTCGGCCCCGGCAAGGACAAGGGATAGCTAACGTCGTACTTTTAAGTTGGCCACGCCCCGTCTTCTTAAGTTACATAACCGATACATACATACGTACATATATGTGTATATGTACATCGTATTGTGTTGACCGCCGATATGTATGCAATACGAGCTGAGGCCCGTTTAGTTAGTTCTTAGTAGGAGTGTCGCGTATCCTGTACAGTATTAATTCGTAGTTAGTCTCTCCTAGTGCGTACCACTAAACTTAATTAGGTTACACATCAACACACACACATGCAGACATACAGTTACCTATCTTAAGTTAACGATAAACAACACTGTAAATTGCCAACTATACGTATTAATTATTCTAATTTACCAACACCGTCCAACTTCATGCTTAAGCTTCATTCGCACTTGGAGACCCCAACTGAATTACTCATATTCCGAATTTTCTCTCTTTTTCCGTTGTGAATGCCGCTCTTGACATTTAATTAAAGTTGTAATATATAATACATTTTTATTTGGGCAGATAATAGTTCCTTAAATTTCTTTTATAATACGCCGAAGACAAGATTGTAAAGTAACGAAGAGATTGCCACCCGGCTAAAATTCATACATATGGCAACACCAACTTGCACTTTATTCCAATGTCAAATCGAACTATCTGATATCCAAAAGTTGAAGCGAGATCAGCAATTTATGAGGCAGAGCCCAGCAAAATTAAAGTTATCGATTAGTTTTTCCTTAACTCAAAGTTACTTTCAGGTTATTTCTAATAACTATCATTGCAATGCCTTCCCTGTCCTGCTTCCCAGTCCACAGCTCGTGTGAGACTCACGTGTGTATATACTAACGATCGTCGCATTCTTTTGTAAGATTTAGTTTAATTCCGTGCGCAAAACAGATCTCGCAGTTATATCTGAAAATCAAATGGCAGCGTTGAAATCAAAGCTAAATGTAATCTAAACACCTTAAGAGTTATGTACATATGCAACTACTTAGGCTACAGTAGCCAAGACCTAACTAATCCATTATGTAACGCATTGAGTACGAAAGTTTCTCTAAGAAATTTTTCAATTAAACTTTAAAATAACATTTAAAAACAAATGGAGGAAATAAAAACTCAAAGTTGAGCATTGAAATTATCAAGTGTTTATAAACTATAAAGGAAACCATGCGATAGCAACAAAAAAATAATAATAACAATAATTTAAACGAAAAAAAAAAACTATTTTGAATTAAGAGTAAGAACTATGAAATACTAACTAAAACTCGATTTCTAATGTTCAAAACTGCAAGAAGAAAGAAGCTGTTAAGAAATTAAAATATTTTTGGTAAGACTGAAGTGATCAAAATTTAAAAAGAAAAAAAGAGAATAAGTCAAGAGCGAAATCATTTGAATACAAATAAAAATACATGTAATTCAAGTTTTTACTGAAAACTAAGTATTAACTAAGTAAAGTCAACTAAATGTGTCCTAAAATTCATACTAAATGTCAGTAATTAATTAATTACTAATAAATATTGTATTGCAAGGCAAAAGTTCAGCTACAAAAAGAGAAAAAAATTAAATTCAAAAGAATAAAACAAATAGTTAGAATGTAATTCCGAAAAATCTCAATGTAAAAAGCATAAACTGAATTCAAAATAATAATGATAAACAAAACAAACGCAAATAATATGGGGAAAATTAAAATACTATCAATACACATAAGCATAGCAAATGAAAGCCTGGAAAAAGCTTTCATCAATGGTTTATTCCGTGAGCATGGAAAATGCAAACATGAAATTTAGTACTTAAACCCGAATATAAGTAAATAAAATTAAATATATCGAAATATATATAATACTTATGTAATTTTCAAGTAGTGGACGTGTGTGTGTTTTAGTTTATGTACATTAACATTTATTTTTAGCTCTTAAATCAGAATTAATAAAGTGAATTCAGTGTTCAAAGATTCTGCTCGCTCTTTGATATGTCATTTATGATAGCCGTGATAAAATTTCTTACGTTATATTTAATAAATCGGCTGGCCACAAAGTACAAAGTAGGCAAACAAGCGGGTCGTACTCGAGCACCAAAGATGAAAGGTTTTATCACACGAAGTAAGGCTGCCTTATAAGAGTACCGGCTGTAATGAAAATGAGAGTATATAAATTTAATACGTATATATATATAGTTTGGGAATTGGGTCTTTTAAGTACTCACTATGTGACAATATGTATTTCCATGAGATTATGCAGAGTATAGCCATGATCCTCGTCCTCACGAAATTCGATTTTGTGATCGCCCTCAACAACTTTGAAGAAAAGAGGAGAATACGCCTCAGCCGCTTCTGAAAAACAGGCGTCGGCTGTGATTACAATGAATGGTGACAGAATGGTGCCCATGCATTTAAACGTGTAGATCACATCCCCGGGCAAGGTGCGCTGAAACAGGCTCACAGTCCAGGGCGTGATACCGGGATGGTGTGGAGACTTTACTCCACAGATGGGCGTACAAATGGGATTCGCCTCGACGACAGTCCACTCGCCATTCTCATCGCAGACGTGGTGGCCAACTAGATTGTCAGCCGAGTCAGACTCGTAGCCTGGCGCACAGGATACCAGCATTTCTGTGTCCATGAGTGAGCCTTCATTGCAGTCGCCAACATCGCTGCATTTTGTGGAATACGCGATGCTGCGTGAATATGGGCTTGGTTCGCAGTAACGAACACATGATATCAAGTTATTTTCCCAAGCACCGTTGTCGCAGCTGTTGATATTGGAGCCGAAGAGCCTATATCCATCATCGCAAGTGATCTCCACGATACTTTGGTCTGGCACCTGGGCATCCTGCTTGTAGCTGAGCTGGGAAAAGTAATCGGTCACACGCATGCCCTGCTTGGGGACCAAGGCACAGCTCTTGGTGAACCATTCAACTGCCTTCGAGCCAGTCTTTTGTCGGCATATTGCGGGCATTTCGTCACTGCCATCGAAACAGTCGGCATTGTGATCGCACAAGCGGTCTTTGCCTATGCAGCTCCCACTCTGGCATTGAAACGAGCCACTAGCACAAAAGGTAACTCCGCAAATATTCTTATCCTCATCCTCTGCATTTTTACAATCACCAACGCCATCGCACACATTACTCCAGTGCAAGCACCTATTGGTCCTCGGACATTGCATTGCGTACTCGTTGCTATAAAGAATAAAGAGATAACATGTAAGAAAACTTCAGATGACCCAACCCCAATCGATATACCCAAATGCTTGTTGTGAACAAATAAACAGAATTAAAATCTTCCATATTAAGAAGTCGCACTCACAACCCTTTGGCGACCCGCATCGCATCGTCCTGTTTCGCCGGTTGGCTAATTTAATTTACATGATGTCACAGATTCAGTTTCAAACATTCTTTGAGAATGAAAATATAAAATATTTTGCACATTGCTCAAATACACATATATAAACATATTTTTTAATAAAAACATTTAATGATAACAATTTAAAAAAAAAAAACAACAAAAATAAAATAACAATTTCAGTTTAGCTCTCAGAAGTTCTAAAAACGACGCGTTCATACATACAGACAGACAGACAGACGAGCAGGACTAAATCAACTCAGCTCGCCGACCAGATGAAATATATGAACATGTTCCCTTAAGGATCCTCTTAAGCCTGCAATATATGCTGTTATACCCTGTTGTACCCTGGGTAAAAAGAAAAACCGAGCTCCCTACTCACGTGCAGTTTCCTCTCAGATCCGTCAGCAATTCTAATAGCGTTGTCTCGTTCGCACACAAAAATTTATTTTCGTCGCTCGAGTCCCAACAATCG
>NW_022046153.1:10502-68932 GCF_001654015.2 Drosophila navojoa | reverse complement strand
TATATTATATATTATATATTATATATTATATATTATATATTATATATTATATATTCTATCCAAGTAAAAATCTGTGCACAACTAATTCAAAAAGACATTTCAGATAATTAAAAAAAAATAAATAAAACTCTTATACATTAACTAATATGTAAACTTTGCAAATTGATGTTGACATTATTTTTTAAGCACATGCATACATACATACATACATACATATATGCGTATACATGTATCTAAATTAAATTTATCTAAGTGCATTAAATTTTCGGATTCCAATCCAGCTTCTCCATTCCCCCTCTCTTCTATTCTTTTCATTATTATTATTTTTTTTTTTAATATTATTTTTGCATTTTTTATTGCCTGGCTTCATCGTGCTCGGGCTGCCTTTGGGGCTGCATATATTATGCAGCGCAGCGAGCAGCGCGATGGATGGAGGCGGGGCCCGAATGTCGGCCAAAGCTTGAGGCAGCATTATTAGCGGTTGCTTTTAATGTATAATATATATATACATACATATATATATATATATATATAAATGTATATGTATATATATACGACCATTCATTGACTTGACTTTGGCGCAATTAAACTTACACGAGTGTCGAGACATTTTAAATGCTTTCACTGCTAATTGCCCCTGCCAACTGACAACTGCAGCTGCGCCCCAGCACCCGCTCGCCTCTCGCCTCTCGCGGCGCAGCAGAGGTTCGTGCTTTACAGGTTAGCAACTGCTCCACTTAGTTTCTCCACCCCCCCTGCTCTGGCTCCCCTGCGTCACATTGTGCCATAAATTTGCAGCTTAACAAGCGCCGTTTTTCACTGCTTCCATCATAGCAGCCCTTCGCCCCCCACCTCGGCCAGTCTAGGCACATGCAACATCATTCCATTTGGCTGGGATATTTTAGGAATTGATTGACTGACAATTTCACAAGTGAGCGAAGCGCAAATGGAATCATTGTGGAATCCTCTCCTGGCTCAGCTCGAGCGCCTCTCGTGCGCCTTTGGCGGCTGCGGCTAAATGCATCCCGTTACATGCCTGTCCTTGTGGCAGGACGAGCACGAATCAAATATCTATTGATACATCTTTCGCTTCGGCAGCTACCACAAATGGTTAAAAATTTGAGCTTGACTTGGCCGAGCTCACATTTAATTGCCATGTGATTGTGTACATGTGTGTATGTGTGTGGGTGTGTGTGGGTGTGTGTGTGTGTGAATGAACATGGTCTGGCCAACCAAAGTCTCAATTATTTATCCAATTAGCTGCCATTCTAGTGCTAGTTGGTTATACAAGCTTCGACTGCAGTCGCAAGAAGTTCAACTCAATTCGAAATTCGAGCTCGAACTCGATTCGATTCATCCTCATTATGCTCGCTCGTGATGTGAGATGGGTATATGGAGATTGTGCAGTGCCTGACAGCTTGGCTCTCAATCTCAATCTACCCATTTGTGTCTATGAATGTAGAGCATTTCGCCCTAATTGAAGCTCATGGAGGACCTGGTGTGAGAGGAAAATATATACCAGATCTTTTAGCAATCGAGTTACTGACTCTGTAACATATGACTCATAGGAGAAGATCGACTTTTACAGACTCATAAATTCAAATTTATATACTCTTACCTAGCACAAACTATAATTTTTATTGACCAACTCTATAGATCGACTTTAATTAGTATATATATTAATGACCTCTATAAGCGTGGTGAATAGAAAAAGAACTATTCTTCTCTGCTTTAAAGTTACCCATTTAAATTGATATTTCATAGGGTGAAAAAAGACAGCCCATAAAAGTCTGAAATTTTCTGGTACTTTATGCATATCCAAATCATCTAATTTAAATATGAAACATTTGGGTTTTATGTTTAAAGTATTTACTTGACTCCATAAAACGTGTATTTCGTAGTCAATGTTATTATTTTATTTTTGTTACCTTAATTAATATTTATTAAAAGCCAATCTCTGTAACTATGCATAAATTAGTTAAATTATTATATAGAAAAATTATAACTTCACTCAATAATTCCAACCATCGACAATATTACTTAAAAAGCTTAAGAAACTAATTTTTTTCTAGTTTTTAAGATTATTTTATTTAGTAAATAATAAGAAAATCTTTTAAGATCAAATTAAAAAAAATCATTACCTATTATAGCTAATACTATGCCAAGTGAGGTAGAAAATTACATTAATTCTCAAACATCTTTTAGAAATTTTGACAATACAGTAGAATCCCGATAATTCGAAATGGGTAGAATTATTTGTTTTATCGCGATTTTCGATTAAGCGGGTTACATATGATCGAGACTCTGTAATACATATATCATAAAAAAGAACATCAATTGCATTCCAGTGCAGCATCAACTTGCAGTCGCTTTTTCAGTTATCCTCAGCAAGTTCATAGACATTATCACATTATCTTACAATAATATCTATGACAGCTGTATAAAATTCCCGTGAGTCTAGCTTAAGAACTGAATGACTAGTTATGATAAAGAAACTCCTCTATATTTCCTTCGATTTCCCTCCCGTTGACTTTATACAACTCGATGAAATGAAACATTTCCGTAGCATACTTTTTGGGGCTGGCTTAATGCGGCGTAAGGACTTCTTCATATTAAGCATGGGCCTTGGATGCTGAGTATTTGCTAAATGCCAGAAATTGACTTTGATAGCATTTGGCTAACCGCGGCAAACACTTTAACTGCATAACTGTAAATTGCGTTTAGCAAGTAAAATTGAAATTGAAATTGAAATTGAATTTGAAAATCGGTTACTAATGGACACTTCCGGGCCGCAGTCTAAAAATATGCATTTTAAGTGCACTTAAAATTACATTTTGAGTGGCGGCTATCATAAAAAGTATTGATTGAATGCAATCAAGCGATGGGGCAGCCGATGAAGCTGCGGTAAAACAAGCATTACGTAAATATATATGTATAAATAACTATACTATATGCATATATAATATATATGTGTGTACTTTGATGCATATTCATATGACAGCAAGTAGCTTGCAGGGAAAATAATTAATAGTGCGCCTAAGGTGGAGGCTAGTCCCGTTCATAGTGAGGCAAATCAGTTAAAGTTTTAATGTTTGATTCAATTGCTCGTTAGCCTTGGGGCTAAGCTGGGCAGCTCACCTTGGCCGCGCCAGACGACAGGTGCCTGACGTCAGAGCCGGCCAGCGAACTGTGCAACGCCTTGCCGGCTAACGGGAGCGCGGTTAATGTCAACAGCAACGAGTTGCATTTGAGCTTTGCATTGCAAATTCAATTTGAATTTGGCGCGCTTCAGCATCGCTGCCGGAGTGGCGCCATCTGTCGCTGGCGGCTGTGAGCTTGAGCATAGCTTTGGACTGGAAGCTGTGCACAGCTTCCGGCTTCCAATGAAAGCTTTTTGGCGCTTCACAAACGTTTCATGCCATTGCATACCGGCGACAGATGACGCTGCATAACAGACAAAAGCCAAGTAGAGAGAGAGAGAGAGAGAGAGTGAGGGAGACAGGGCGTGAGAGTGGGTGAGAGCGCAATAATAACAGAGATGCGACCGCTAAGGCATAAACAGCGAGCGAAAGCTAACGGTGGTCAAGCGAAACACTGGAATCGGCACACAGCACGTGCGAAGGCGTCGGCATCGGCGTCTGCGTCGGCATTGGCAACGCTCTCCCGACCCGAAAGTCAAAAGCTTTTTTCATTGAGAAAACGCAAAGGCCCCACACGGACGCTCGCTCGTCCTGCCGCGGCGACGAAGGCCAAAACTTGATAGCTTCGAATGGAAGGCTGCGCCAGCTGACAGCCGACAGGCGACAGGCAATACGGCTTACTTCCAGCGGCTCTGTTCGGCGATGCGGCGTCGGCTCAGCTGTGGTGCTGCTCTCCGCACAGTTGTTGTCGTGTGCAGCATCAACAACAGCAGCAGCAGCAGCAGCAGCAGCAGCAGCAGCGGTGGAACGAATGGAACAAAGTGGAACGAGCGAAAGTAAAGCTCGGGCCCCGTGATGTTTAGTTGCGCGCCGCCAGCAGCCGACAGCAGATGCCGAGACGAGCAAGAGCAGCGAAACTCGAGAAACGGAAGACGCCAAGCGAGCAACGGGAAACGAGAAACAGTTGCCGAAACAGAAACCGAAACAGTAACCGAAACCGAGACCGAAACTGAAACTGAAACCGAAACCGAGACGCTGACGAGGACAAAGTGCGAGTCCGTCAAACGATAACTGTAAACCGCAAAAAGCAAACGAACAAGCGTAAGAAGCAGAAAAGGCACAAGCACAAGAAGAAGAACAGTAAGCAGCAGCAGCAGCAATAGCAGCAGCAGCAGCAGCAGAACAAAAAGTGCGTCGTGTTTCAGTTCCATTTCGTAACGGCTGCCATTTCGTTGCGCGCAAACAACAAAAAGAGCGAAAGCAAAGCAAACACAAAGCCGCGGGCAACAAAACCAGCAGCAGCAGCCACAAAAAGAAAATTCAAAAATATATTCGCAAAAAGAATTAATAGAAAAGTATTAGAATAGCTAAAAATCTAATTGATAGTAATAATAAAAATAAAATTATAATCGAAAATATATATATAAATATACAAATATCTGTATGCACACACAGCTCGCGTGTGTTTCGAAAGTGCAAAGGAATTTTCTAGTTTTTTTTTTTTATCATTTTTTTATTGCAAAATTAGTAAACTTGTTTTTTTGTCAGTGAAAATGAGTGCAAAGTGCAAATGCAAAAAAATTGTGTGAAATAAAAAAAGAAATAAATAAATAAAATATCAAGTGCAAAAGTAAACGAAATTCACCTTGACATAAACTGAATTTAAATATATAAATATATCACATATCTCTCTGTATATACATATACATCTAAATACTTGGTCAAAGTTGTTGTTGTTGTTGTGCGAATGCGTGTATGTATGAGCGTGCGTATGTGTGTGCGTGTGAATGAATTGTGGCATGCCAAACATTTCAATAATCAAAGCAAATCGAAAGCAAATGCAATTTATTTATAAACAACAATAGAGAACAAGTGGTTCGTTAAATGCAAAATGTTGTAGCACAGCATAAATATAACATATTGTTAGGCACACACACACACACACATATATATATATACATATATATAAATAAATATACATATATATACATATATAATGAGACTCAACCAATGGCCAAACAGCTGAGCCACAGGCAACACACACACACACACACACACACACACACACACAGTGTTCCTCTGCCTTGGCCTCTGATGTTACAATTGTTGTTGTTGTTGTTTCTTCAAGCACACACACCTGCGCGACAACAACAACAACGACAACAACGACAGCGACAACAACAGCGCCAGCGGCGCCTTCATAAGCAACGGTTTTTTCGAGCATATCCTTCTTAAGGACGTTCCAAAGGCAATTTTCTGGCTGCAGCAGCCGCTATCTGTGTGTGTGTGTGTGTGTGTGCCACACTCTCTGCTTGCCTGTGTGCTCAATCCCACACACAATCTACCTCTCTCCCTATCTCTCACTCTCACTCATGCTCCCTCTCTCTTTCTCGCTCTCGCTCTCTCCCACTCGCCCATAACGAGACGAAAATGAATTGCTAGAAAAAAAAAATAGGCGAAAAAGAAAGAAGCAGCAGAAGAAAATAAGAAAAGGAAACCCCAAAAATGTTGTGAAAATCGCTGAAATCGAAAACCGCTTAAAAGAGCGCGCGTCAATCTAATAATTGGAAATCTGATTAAAATCAAATGACAGGACTCAAGGATAAGCGTGCCGCAGCGCAAAAGCTTTCAATAGATAAACTTTTACACTGTGCTCCATTTGTATGAATCTGTTTATCTTGATTGGATGGCCAGCGCTACAGTGCATACTCGCTGGAATGGAAATCCATTTCACTAAATGCGGAGTTTTCTCAAGCTCCCTCCCAGTTCATAAACTCTCCATTATTTCCAATTAGTGAATTTTGTCATATTCCTCCACTACATTAGTCAACCTTGACTCTAGGAGCAGCCAATACGAAAGGCTGTTACCAATTTATAGCCTCTGCTTTCTTGTCAACATGCGTTAGTCTTAGTGGATATCCACTGTACTTGTGTGTTTCGCTTGGGCGAATGGATTTAAAATTTGTGTTGATTTTTGTGTAGGATTTTCTCAGATTTGTATAGAACAAGTCCGAAATAGCCAGAAAAGACAAAGAAGCAAAAGCGCTGAATGGAATGAGAGTGTGCGAGAGACAGAGAGAGAGAGAGAGAGAGAGAGAGAGAGAGAGAGAGGGGGGGACATTTCAAGTATGATTTCTAAATTGATGTCGCCTTATCCTCATTGTGATTCCGTTTCTTATTTATGCTGCCTTTTTAGCTGATTTCAAGAAGTGCGACCGACTCTACGACTATCTTAATTCATTCTTAAGCCCTAAAAGCCCTAGCAACCTATAAATGAAGCTCTTAAAGTGTTCTAGTTTATTGTCATAAAGTTGAGCGTAATTGGAATAAATGCTGAATTCTATGTGATATTATCTCAAGATATACTTGTATATGTACTATAGATACGATTGCATATGTATTATATTATACTTTGCATATATGTATCTACCGGCTCATTCGTGGATATTTGAATAGAAATAGTGTGCAGTAGAAGCTTTTCTCAGTTTGGACTAGCTATATTTCTCAATTTCGTTTAGAAAATACCTGCCGAAACGCAACAGAGCCCAATTTGGTTTTATATTAAGAATAATAATGCTGAGTCTAGGAAAATAAAATGGTTGGACTGTAGTTGAATGCTAAAGCAAATGTTCAGCATGAGTAGATAACCTAAATGGTGCGCTCGTCGTTGATCCTTCGTAAGAATTATACTTGACCTCTATAATTATTCCACTGCAGAAATGATGACCTGCATTACTAAAAGTTTAGTTTTTCTGTTTTTTCTATAAAATTATACAAATTTGCTTTTAATATAATTAATCATTTAAAAAATATAAAGAAACAAAAAATCATTATTTATTATTGGCAATTGTTATAGACAATCTGAGGCATATATTATGGAATATCTAGCATGTCAATTCATATATTATATCTACATATCTACATTATATCTATTATATCTATAGCACATATGAATGCAACTAGCCAGGGCTTCTAACTCTCCAGTTCACTTGTCTAAGATCACTTAAATATCTAACCTATAAATGTGATTCTACAATTGCAATTATGTTTTCTTTTCTAACAATATTCTCTGTTCATTTGTTGGAACTACAAAATCTGTAGTTTAAAACATATTACAATATGTATAGTATAGTATAGTAAATATGTATTCCGTTGTAGCATTCTATATTGACGTTAAAGTCTACATTACCCGTCTTACTTTTATCTCATATATTTAAAATATTTTTCTAAATTACTTAAATGATCATATATCATGCTCTTCCTGCTCTCGCTTTCATTGTGCTTTTGACGTTCTTCGACTTTTCCTTTTCGTGCAGAAGAGTTTTACTTTGATTGAACGATTTAATTTCATCGAGTCGATAGGGTGATTCTTTTTTTTTTTTTTTCTAGTTTAACATTTCATTTTCCATTCGATTTGCTGTTGCTGCTCTTCTTCTTCATCTTCTTCTTCTTCTTGTCGTTGTTGTTGCACACACACACACAACAACAACAAAAACTCGCTGTTGTTGACTATTGATTTGCTTCGACATTTAGCGAGCATTCAATTAAATAACATACTGACAGCTGCGCTCACAGACTCCCATGCACAGCAGCTGACCTTTGAACAATGCCACACACACACACACACATACACACATGTACGCATCTATATAGATATAGACACACTCAGGTGCATATTGAAGGATGACCTTATGCGTTAGTTCCAGCACTCACTCACTTCTTGCCACATTCATGAGTAAAGTTTCAGCTGTTGCGCTGCACACTCACACACACACACATCTACACACCTACTCAAACACACACACACATAGTCACTAATCGAAATTGATTAGCAGCTACGAAATGCAGTTAGTCAATCAATCCATCTGCGGCAACAATTGACAGCCTCAGCCAACTGGCAGCACTCGATTGCTGGCCAGCCGACAGCAGCCGAGTTTATAGGGGAATAATAGGGCAGGACTCTCTAATAACGTTAAGTAATTGAGCAGGAAACGATGGCAGCGGCAATGGCAACAGCAACATCTCTAGACGATTTGTATGTATTTTTAATTTGTTTTCAATTTGAGTTTATTGTTTGTTTTTCTTGAGTTTTCTATTGATTTTTATTGCGAGAAAAATTGAAACGGAATTCAGCTACAATTTTTAGTTTATGATTTTATAATTTTAAGTTTATTTCAATTAATTTTAATTTTCTGTTTCGATTTCAGTTTCTCACTCTAAAACATTTTATTGGAAAAAGTCTTGAAAGTCTCTTAAAAGAAATGCATGTGCCTTTGATTGTTTGACTTCGTACAGCACTTTTTTTGAAAGGGTCTTGGGGAAAGTAAGAAACATTGATTCGATAAATTGTTATCGATAATTGACTCTCTTAAAGTTTATCGTGACTTCAGAAGAATCTGGGTAAAACAGAAATTTCGTTTTACTTCTAGTCTCTATAGAGTTAGCATCGCATCTAAATATCGATACTTATATACTCATACTTCTTCTTATTAGACTTATTAGACTATCCCGAAATGGATGATTTATATTTCCATTCGTATCTGAATTTATATACAGTTAAGTCTCGTGATCGAAAATCACAATAAGTCGAACAAAATTCTATCCCCTTGAACGAAATTCGTTCTCGATAATTCTCGATGATTTGAATTTGAATTGCCATTTAGAATTATCAGGAATCGACTGTATTTTTTTTATATGTATATTTGACCCAATTTCATTGATTTTTATCTCCTCATCCCCTCTTAAATGTCCAACAACACTCGATAAAATGTATATTCTTTTTGATTCACCTTATGTATATCAGCAGATCGGAGAAATTCTTCAACTTAAAGTTTCTCTTGGTAGTTCTAAAGCTTTATCTCCGCATAAGATTTACCATAAATAGAAACATAAGCTTTAAGTCTTTATAGACTAGCTATTTTGTTGCATTTTCGTTTTGTATTTGGAACTTTCTGCATATCACGTATGGCTCCAATTAAGTCTTCATGGAAGTTATCATTGACTAAAATCTCATATAACACATATCGGTGCATCAACTAAACCTCAAATTTGAAGTACTTTAACTTTAAGTTCTTTGAATTGTATTGAATTCTTCAAGTAGTATCTAAATCTCTATATAGATATACATATATATATGACCTTTTACTTTCTCTGCTCACCTCTCCTCTTTTGAGCATCACTCATAGCTCAATTGGCTATTCAGTAAAAGTTACAATCTTTGTCGATTTCGCTTGCAATGTAAATTTCGATGCGAGAAACTGTTTTCATGAATGAGAATGACGCCGGAATATTTGAATAATTTGACTTGACTTGATGGAAATTGTAAACTAAAACTTGATTTCATATGCTGTCTAAATTGCTGCAAACCCGATTTAGCAGGAAAAGTTTGTTGTTGTTGCTGCTGTTTTATTTTTTTGTCGTTTGATTGAGGGAAGTGCCATAGGTTTCTGTTTTTTTCTAATGCTATTTTCTATTTAAATATGCAAATTTCTGTTTAGTTGCTGTGCGAATGGAAAATTCCATTATAGATGACAGTTGCTCGGATCTCGGTGTATCTATGTATGCGCGAATATACGCATATATATTTAAATATATATATGTATATGTGTGTGTGTGTATATTTAGATATATGTAGGTATGAACAATCTGACACTGTGCTAAAGGACGGAACGACCGAACGCCAACCGAACTCTGTGGCATAGGCCATAAAAACGCGTGACAGGACAAAAAGCAAGCAAGAGGCGTTAGACTGTGTGTGAGTGTGTGTGTGCGGCCGCTAGGGAGTTCACTTCTCTCTCCTTGCTACCTCCCTCTTCCCTACCCCCCCCCCCACCTCACCTTCATTTTCTCCTCCTCTCTTCATCTTCTTTTTGTTTCGGGCGCTTCTTTCAAGCGACAGCGCCGCGGCAAGGTGAAGTAGATGAAGTGAATGCTGCTCAACAAAAAGAAAAGAAAAAAAGAAGAAGAGGAGAAGAAGAAGAAGACGGAGAGGGAAACGAAATTCCAAATGCAGAAATGGAGACAAAGTGTAGAATGGACATCCGTTCCCCATGGGCGCAGACAGTGGCAGAGCGAGATGGGACGAGCAAGAACGCGAAGTGAGGGAGAGCTAGAGAGTGTGAGAGAGCGAGCGAGATGGAGAGGGCAAAGCTGCTGGTTGCAAAGGGATACAGTTGCAGGCAGCTAGAAATGCCGAAAGAAATAGCTGAGCAAAGAGTAAATGGAAACAAGGCAGCTGCTAAGCACTTCAAGCTTAAAAAATACCGTTAACAACAAGAATAACAACGCAGCAACGAGCGATTGTTTTGCTGCTGCTTAAAGATGCCACACTCACACACACACATATACACACGCACACGCGAACGTTTTTAGCTGCTTTTGGCTTGTGTGTATGTACAGACAGCAGCGAAGCAGCGTGCGAACAGCAATAGACGCCAATAAACGACGCTGCAAAAGCCAACGGCAGTGTGAAACGGTAAACGCGCACGCACACGCATGAACACACGCACACACATCCACACACAGGCCATGTGCGTTTGTCGTGTCCTTTCGCAGCGGTCGCTTGCGGTTGTATGCGTATATGCGTGTGCTGCATAAATCCGCCAACAAGTTTCCCATTGTGCATGGCCAGCCGCCACCTGGCCTGCCACTCCCACAACGGCCGCCCGTCGCCCACTCAGCAGCCATTTTGCCGTCGCTTTGTTGTGGCTGCTGTTCTAGCCTTACGCTCTCACGCGCGCGCTCTCTCTCTCTCTCACTCTCTCGCTCTCTCTCTCCTTCCGACTCCCACTCTCAGTCTCACTCTCCCAAAGCGCGCTTTGCAGCGTCGCGTGCACGAGAGCGAGAGCGAGGCAGAGCGAGAGTCAGCGTGAGAGTGAGCGTGCGAGCGAGCGAGCGAGCGAGAGCCTGCTTGTGCTTAGTTCGTTTCGTGAACGCCAGCAGCGCTGCTGGCACTGGCGCAGGCATGCATAGGCCTCTCTACTTGTATAATTGTGTGTGTGCTCATATACACATATAGCTGTGTATGTCTATGCGTGTGTGTGTCTGTGGGCCTTTTACAACGACTGTTAAGCGCTTACACGCTTCAATTTCTCGCACACATTTTCGCTGTATGCTTTGCGCTACACGTTTGTTGTCCCTTGTTGCCATTGCCTGCGTTTTCGCTACAGCGTTTTACCGTTTGCTGCTGCGACGCGGTGCTTCTTCTTTTCGCTGCCGCCGCCACCGCCGCCGCTGCTGCTCGTGCCACGCTTTGTCGTCGTGCGTCCTCGTCGTTTTGTTTGCTGTCGGTTTTTTCTTTCTTTTGCTTTTGCTTTTGTATTGCTGTGTTGTTTTCATTTTTTTTTTTCTTTCTTTGCTTTTTGTTGTTCACTAGGGGAAAAGAAGAAACGCGTTGGTGCCTCGGCCGTTCCTGCTGCTGCTTCCTCTTCTACTTCTGTTTTTCGCTGTGGTCCGCTTTGGGCATTTTTTTTTTCTTTATTACTGCTGCTACTGCTGTCGTTGTTGTTGCTGTTGTTGCTGCTGTTGTCGTCCTTTGCTGTTTGTTGTACGGTGCGTATGTTTCAATTCCATTTTGTTGCGTTTGCGTTCAGCGCACGTTTCAGTCGCAGTTGTCAGCGTTTATTGTATTTGTTTCATTTTTCTCTTTTTGTTGGTATTTCTTCTACATAATTTGATTGAATTGCTGTTGTTATACCTAGCAGCAGGAGAAGGTGTGTGCGTGCGTGTGAGTCTCTCTGTGTGTGTGTGTGCGTGTGAGTGTGCAATTTCAGTCAAATTATGGGACACATTTAACGTTGGTCAAACTGTAAGCCCAAGTGAACTAAAAATATAACAAATCTTAGCTCCTGAAAGCTACCAAAGCGCGGGAATATGAACAATAAATGATTAATAATCATTCCTGATTTATTATTATATAAATAGCCGTAGGAAAAGGAAACTTCCAATTAAAAATAAACTGGCAAAACCTATATGAAAATAGCATGCTTTTGCGGATATTTATAGCTGTCAGTGTGTGTGAGTGTGAGTGCGTGTGTGGTAGTGCTTGTGTTCTTGTTTCTGTGTGTCGTACCTGTGCGACAGTTATCTCCCTCTCTTACTGTGGCATTCCTTGCGCTGTGCTGTGGCCCCAAAAGGTTCAAGGTTGTCCAGTTCAGTGCATGAAATGGAGCAAACAGTCGCAACGACAGCAGCAACAACAACAACAACAACAACAGCAACATGAGCAAAGCGCGCCAAAAAGAACACCCCGAGCACGCCTACAAATTCAACCACTCAGAGGGCAGCCCCCTCCTCAGCCCCTTCCTGCCCCTCTGGTCAACTAGTAGCAAAGCAACTTCCAAATCAATTGCAATAATTAAACGGCAAATGAGAAAAAAACACGATAAAACCTAGAGAAAGAGAGAATAGGTGTGCAAGTGTGTGTGTGTGTGTGTGTGTGTGTGTGTGTTTGTGTTTGTGTTTGTGTTTGTATTTGTGTTTGTATTTGTGTTTGTGTGTGGCAAAGGGACAAGCACACGGAGTCGCTGCTGAAAATCAATAGGCAAAGGACATATGTATGTGTGCTGGCCCTCTCGCTCGCACCCACGCCAAGCGTCCCGCTCGAATTCGCACAGCAAACAACAACAACAACGTCAGAAAACAACAACAGCAACATCGTTGCGCCTATTTTTATAAAAAATGAAATAACTTCAAAACAACATATCTATATATATACATACATTTCTGTACATGTGTTTGTGTGTGTGTGAGAGTGAGTGTGTATGGAAGTGTGAGCTACGCCTAAAAGCGGAAATTAACATTTTCACTTGCTGTTTCCGGTTGCCACGACACGAAGCGACAGCACGACAGGACACGACCCAGCCTAGTTGTTGCCATATGTGTTTCAGTTCGCGCGCGCGCGAATATATATATATATATATATATATATGTATATACATAGATATATGTATATATATGTGATTTATTTACAATAGTCCAAAATCGACTAATTACAAAATCAATTTAAGCAGCTTTGGCCCAAAAACTGTAAATTATGATATAAAATGCAGCGAGCTGTAAGCTGATAGCAGCAGCAGCAACAGTAACAACAATTGGCTTGCTGCGCCAACAACAACATGTGACAAAAGTGCAGCAACAACAACAACAACAACAACTATAGCTATGCGTCTGCCCCACAAAGTGTGTTGCAATCAAAAACAGCTCTAACAGCAGCAACAACAACAAATCAAACAAGTCTTCTACATCAACAACAACAGCAACAACAAACAGCTTTAAAAAGAAAAACAAAGTAAATTTAGTAAAATAAAGATATATGTATGTAAATAAATAAATGTTAAAGCGCCTTGCTTGCAATCATGCAACAAATATCAACTAAATGTTAACAACAATAACAACACGAATAAGAACAACAGTAGCAGCAACAACAACAACAGCAACAACAACGACGCTGACGAGGAGGACAGCTAGAACAAATGCGAGCGCTTCAATGGCAACGCCCAAAAGTATGCAACGCTTTGTTGGCCAGCCGCAACTGAGACGCAGCCACAAACAGCAGCAAAGTGTGTATGCCACACGGTGTGGCAGGCACTAGCAGGAGCCGGAGTAGGAGCCGGAGTAGGAGCCGGAGCAGGAGCCGGAGCCGGAGCAGGAGCAGAAGCTGGAGCAGAAGCCGGAGGCGGAGCCATTCGGAGCGCAGAAAACTGGCAGCCAGCTGAACTAGTTGGACGATAAGCAGCAGCAGCCAGCGCTTAGTGAACGTTGGCGCACTTACAAATTCAACCAACTTGCTCGTCCTCAACCATTTCCCGCATCGATTTCATCGAGAGATGGGGCCTAACGCCGGTTTTGCGACCGCGCCAGGAGCAACCCTTGAGCGGTGAAAATCTATCCAACGCCTCGCCCCCTCTTCTGCGTGATAGGTAACGTTCTCTCTCTTCTCTAACTCGATTAATAAAAGCACTTTCAACATTTCGGGAATCCATAGCTGAATACAAGCATAACAGAAATATGGGAAAACCCGAAATAACAGCTATGATAAAATATTTCCAAGCATGAACTACGCAAGAAGTTAATTGAATTCCATTTCGTTTCATTCAAAAGTTTGATGTGAAACGAAATGAGTTGGAACAAGGGAAATGTAGTGACATGAAGTAGAACAATTATATTTAATAGCGCTAGGTATTGTTTCGGTTTGTAGGGAACGATGGGAAATAGCGAAACACAATTAGAAATGAACAGAGACTTACTTCATGCCACGCGAATTCCAATATCGACGAACACGGATTTAGAAAGTAAATGAACTGGAATGGGTGAAATAGAGTGAAACGAAATGGCATGCAAAGCAATGAAATTAAATGCTCGCAATTAAATTCAATAAAAGCGCATGCATGGGATGAAATGAAATGGAATGAGTTAATGAACTCTATGTAAAAGTCTGTTAAGGTTGACCCTACATTGCGGCACCATGTTAACAGAATGTTAATTGATAAGCAAATCTCTTAAATCTAGAGATCCAAAAGTCTTTGGGGGTTTCAATTCAGGCCAAATGAATTTAAATGAGCAGCCAGCACTTGACATAGCAAATTCTGGAACATTTCTGTATGTCCATTGCAAGTATATGGAGCATATGTATGTATATACTCGTACATATAGGGCTCTTTTCTCCCTGCTTTGAGCGTGGCCTTTGCCTGCGCGCGGGCCGAGCTGTGTGCACAAAATTGCATTGCATAGCGACAGGCGCTGGCGCTGGCATTTTGTGCCTTGTGCAATTTATATTTAAACACGTAAGAGGGTAAGTAGTCGAGCATGGTCAACTAGAGAATACCCTGTGCCAGACTTCTCAGTAAGACTTTGCGTGCCAGCGAACTGGAGGGAGATACCCCAAATAAATTTGATGAGATTTATGGCTATGACATATCGATTTTTACCCATGAAAATAGAATTATTTGAATATACCATATCATATTGGGATAATATTTATATCGAATTTGAATGCTGTAGTCATACATCAGTTTCGATATGGACTCACTGGCAGATGGGCAGCCTGACAGATGCATATTGATGGACATGCGACTCAGCTATTGTACATACACATGCACTCCATGGACTCACCAGCTGCTACATACATTCGTACACAGCCAATATGCACTCTATTGACATTTGCAATGGGTGTTCAGCGTATAAAAAGGGCACCAATGGCTAGTTGTCCATGCCAAGTAGTCTGCACAATGGCATGTATGCGGCAATACGCATACACACACACACGCACACACATGCACATACACAATGAGACGCACACATACGCAGTACATCTGTAAGCTGTGTGTTTATATACGGCCAATTTGATGATGGCCCATGCGGCGTATGCGCAATGTGGCATCAACGTGACATTGGCAGCATCAACAGCCAACGCAGCAGCAGCAGCGGCAGCAGCAGCAGCAGTAGCTGTTAACAGCCAACAGCAACAACAATGCTCATCATCGGCGTCGTTTGGGGCTGTGGGGACTGCTGGTTGGGCCGCTCATTGAGACATAACAATATCCTTTGATAATATGCCCCATAATCAAGTCAATGAGTATTGACATCCGTTTGACATTGATAATGAGATGTGTGCCTCGCTCCCTCGCCCGCTCTCGTGCCTTTCTTGTGTGGCACTTGGCTTGGAGTGCAAATAAACTATTGAGAGCACGAGAGGCTCGCAGCAAAGCCGATTGGGGCCAAACAGCTAAAATGCTTAGACTTTCACTTAATCCCATTCCCATTCCCATTCTCATTCCCATTTCCAATCCCGTGCCGGCTTGCCTAGCTCTCCCGCTCTCACACACACACACACATGCTCCATGTCTGTCTCTCTTTCTAGCGCCTGTTGTGGCAGCCAAGTCGAACAATTGCCGCATATTTCAACTTGCAACTTGACTTTTCAACCTTTTGTTGCTGTTGCTGTTGCTGTTGCTGTTGTTGCTTTGTTTTGTTTCGCAGCTGCTGTCATTGTTCTTGACTTTTGATCCTTGCTGGCAGCGACAGGCGACAGGCGACAAGCGACAAGCGACGTCAACGTCAGCAACATGAGCAACAAAGGCCATAACAATGCCACACGATACACACACACACACACTCACACACACACAGATAGATGTATGGCTCGCTTTTGGGTCCGTCTGGTCTGTTGTGCTTTGTGTGTTTCGCTTTCACTCGCTTAACTTTGTCGTCTTTTGTTGTTTACATTCTGCTTGTTACTTTTATTACGGCCACGTCTTTATCAAGCGTTTATCTATATCAACTGCTGCTCATCATCTCCCTGCTCGCTCTCCTCTGCCCCTTCGTGTTCGTGTTCGTTTTCGTTTTCGCTTGGGCATAAAAATTAACACCGCATGTCAAAGACATAATGAAAACTTGGCACTTGGCCGCGCATTCAGCTAGTTCGCCGATGGCCAAGCGGAACAATTGGCATTGCTTAGAATGTTCGGAAAGTTCAGCAAGCCAGAAAGCCAGAAAGATATAAAGCCAATTCTGTTCATTGTGTTTATCAAGTCTATTAACTAGCTTCATGCCACACGCCACCGGCCGCATGCCACATGCCACATGCCACATGCGGCATGCCACAATGTTGCCATTAGCTGACACTGCAAATCAGCCTGATTAATGCTGTCGACAATCGCACAATAAACTGCCGCCAGTGTTGGATAATATTTGAAAATGCTCTTCACTCCCCTCCCCTCTCTCATTTCGTTGCTAACTGCACTGAATTCAAGTCGAGCTGTCGAGCTTTCAACTATTCTTACACTAATTTGAAAAGCAATCAGAGCGAATGAAGCTTACCAATCTCATTTCATTAGAGTCGCTGGCAAAATGATTAGATAACAAAACGTAATTATAAACAGTTATAATTGCAATTGACATATTGAAGCATATATACCTGTCGATACTATCTATATTTATTGAACTTGATTAAACGTATTTCAAAAGTAATTGCAGTACTTATCTACTGACTATGCTTAGCTAGACATATCAAATGTTATTTGAAAGTTATGGAAATCTGTTCCAAAACTATTTGATTCATATTATTTTACTTCGTGGAGTATAGCAAAAGATGGGGAATATATAAATGTTGCGCTTCATTTTCGCATTTATAGGCGGAACCAATCGATAAGTGAAATTATCGATAAGTCAAAATATATGTCCAAAAAGTCAGTTGATATTTTAGTAATAATATACATATTTATAAAACTTAGCCATTTGACTCATGGATTAACTGAGCCATAACAATTAAATTTGATTTGAAGAGTCTATCGATATGTCGTCCATTTTACGCCTTAAGGAAAACATTGAATAAAAGACGTTAGATATGTTATACCTTGTATTAAACACGAATGACTGATATGTATATAAATATATAAATACACATACCAACCACTGTTAGCTACATTAAAGCGACTGAAAATGTATCGATTGGAATTTTAGTTTGATTTATAGACAAACATTTATCAGATTATTCAACTATCGATCGATTTTTATTGATATCCATACATATGTAGCAATACTTCTATCTATAATTATCGATATGTATAAATACCTATAATTTATCGATAATAGTGAATAACAATATATATAGCAATATATGAATACATAATCAAGTTCAGATGTATAGCATTAATAATCGATGTTCGTATCGATAACGATAGCCAGCATTAATTAGGCTCGCTTTAAACGGAATTGCTGTCGGCAAGCCGTATTGAAGCAATCCAATTAGAGCTTTCAATGCTGACATCGCCACTTCGCTCGAGCGACTGCCAGCAGTTACATCACTTGAGTGGGTCCGCCTGAAGTTGACCAGAAGCGAAAGAAAATCTATAAGAACAGTGCATGGCAGGGAAAAAAGCGCTACGTGTCTGGGGAAAAGGACAACTGCTGCATGTAGTTGTGGCACACTTGGACACGCTCCGCTTCGAAGATATTTGGCCAAGTTGTTGGCTCTGCGCAGCTCCGTTAACTGTCCACATACCCTCTAGCCAGTTGAGAGCTGAGGCTGGCTTGCTGGCGCCTGCAAGTAACTGGAAACAGTGCGGGCTTAGTATCGATTGCCGGATTACAGGGTATTCCGGGCTGCACTCACTCGCCTCTGCTTAGTTGCTTCATCAGCTCTGCTGTTTGGATAATAAACGAGCTGAGCTAAAGTTTCAACAAGGCGGCACAGCGGAACACATTTAAAATGCCAGCCACCCACACATGCTCCGCTGCCCACGGTTTGCACAAGCTGCACCGCCTGCACCACCTGCACCACCTGCACCACCTGCACCACCATGGCACAATAGCAACAAGCGTCGCTTGCATGTTTTCCACCGCACAATTTGAGAACTGCTGCCAAAAATAACAGCAACACAAATTGCGCACGCAAAGTTGCGCTAGCCAAGGTCAGCCAACGGCAACAACAACAACAAGCTGTGAGCAGGTTGCCCCATGTGGCAGACACGTTTCAAGCTTTAACTTGGATTTGCATAATTCGCCGCCTTCTTTGGCCGTGATTTTGCCTGGCTTTGGCGATTGATTGCAGCGCTGTCTTCAGCACTTGCCACGCGACGCCAGTGTCTGCTCCTATCTCTGCCACTATCTCCCTCTCCCACTCTCTCCCACTCTCTCTCTCTCTCTCCCTCTTAGTGTCTATCTTTGTATCTGGCTGCCACAGCAAATGCCACGAGCTCAAATGCAAACTCAAACGAAAACCCATTTCAAGCAACGTCCACACACAAATACAAATACATCCATATATACATATATACTTGTATATACTTATACCTATAAAGAGAGAGAGATAGAGAGAAAAAAGTGATTTTTCATTTTGTTGAAACAGAAAAATATAGCACAGTGCATATACATACATACATATATATACATATATAGTATATCTGGCGATAAAGTTGATTACTTTAAGTTAAAGTGCAATTTGTGCACTTAAGAGTTCTGAAATTGGCAATATTTTGTATTGAGTTTTACTACTCATTTCAAGAGTTATCAAGAAGATACTCGTCATATCATGAAGTAAATTCACAGTTAAATCTTAAATTTTAATGGACTGCTACCTCTTGGCAACTCCATCTGAGTAGACATTGATTAAATTCGTTTTTCAAAGATTTCATATATAGGTAAAGGCAACCATGATTTCAAAGGATATATAGATTGACAGACTTTAAGTATAGACCCGATTCAGTAGGTCTAGAATACGATGCCATATGAGTTTGCTCTCAAATGCGGGTGCTAGGATATCTTTTAGCTGCAGTACTTAGCCATACTGTCTGACTTTTTACCTAGTTACTCGAGAATTATTAACGAATAGTCCCCCATCATATTGATAAATGCATATATATGCATATAGATATACATATATGTACATCTTTTTATTGTTAAATTTTTTTTTTATGTTCATTTAAGCATATTGAGATATATAATTTATATGATATATATGATGTTAATGTTTTCTTACCTTCATATTTGTACTCTTCTCCATAATTAAAAATTTTAATAAAAATCGACTATTTCAATTGTTCATCGAGAGATTTCATATTAAATTTGAGGCATTGCTTAAATTGTGTTTCACTTATTTACAAGATTTTGCTGTTGCCGTCTTCGCTTTTTCTCTCAAATTGAATTGTCATGACTTTCTGTCTTCGTCTCAATGAAACTTTAATATCGATAATTTCGTAGTTAAATATCGATAGATAACTATCGTCCCATCTCCTCTAAGTCCATCAAATGTGAATTTATTTTCTATGCCAAATAAAATTATTCAAAAGCAACTTACGTGAAATAAAAATGTTTAGATGTAAGACGCATTCTTATGTAATTTTATTCATATGTGGCAAAAAAACTTTCCAATCTTGCAGTTTAAATCACAGTCTCTCTAGAGAACTTTGTGCTTTTATGCAAACTCAAAGAACCTAGCGATAGAGCTACAACTACATTGGACATTCCTTGCTCTTAAGGACGACGATTTTACTCAAACTTTACATCATTTTCTTTTGCCATGGTCTGCCACAGCGTGTCATTGGGGCTGGGAGCAGCACAAGTGGTTTTTCTCATGTCCCAGCACTCGACTCTTTTGTATGCTGGGGACAGTCGTAAATTGCTCCATGCTCTTCCGAAATGCACTTGCAGAAAAGGCATCAGCAGAATGGCTGAAGCGACCCGAATAAAGTGCTGGTCTATACTCAAACATTTAAATATATGTATATGAGAGCATAAGTACATTTATGTAAATATCATATAAGATTGACGAACCAAAGTCTTGAAGCTTAATAATAAGTTATCTGTTTCAAAGAGTTCCTTCATGCTAAAATTATGGCAACCCAGCTAATAACTGTAAACAAGTTTTCAAACTTTTGGGATTATTTTCGCTTATATAAATAGTAAAAACCTCTTAGCTTAGGTATGCATAAGAGGTTTTGCATAAAACCTTTCATAGTCGAATGGTTAAATTTCTCCTATTACAGACACACAAAAATTAATTCTCTGACAGTTGCCTATAAATGTTAAGACAGATGGGATTTCAGTAACAGAGAGTCGTGAGAGGCTTTCAATGAAAAATTATGTTTATGTACAGATTGATATGTATATAGTGCTATATACTTGGTATTCAATCAAATAAGTTTTATTACATGCCCAAAACCGATTCGGGCTTACGGCTGTTTTTTTGCCCAATGATGGATCGATTTTCCATATTTTTCGCTTTGTATATGCATATGCGAAATTACTCTTGATCAATGCTCTCAGATTAAATAAATGCATATGTCAAGTTGTCGCATCTGTAACAAAAGATTTATATCTGCATACAATGTATTAAATGGCTGCGCCTTGGGGTATGCAATAGATTTTGTTTTCTAAAAAGTTGCTGCTTCAGCTAGTTTTTCTACTTCATCTTCCTCTTCATCTTCTTCTTCTTCTTCTTCATTGATTGCCATTTGCAGCAGTTTTTATTGTCAGCAATTTTGATTAACTGCACTCGCACAAAGCCACACACACAAACACACACACACACACACTGATACACTCGCAGTTGATTAAGTAGATGCGCCAGTTCAAGGCTCTTGGGGACAAGTTGGCCAAATTGATGTCACGTATTTGGTCCGCGAGTGTCGCAGCATTTGCTGCTGCTGCCGTTGCAGCATTTGCATTTAATTTTTCGCCATTAATTGGCCCCACAGCAGCAGAAGCAGAATATATACATATACATATATATGTATGTAAATATGTATATGTATTTATGTGGCAAAACGTGCCGCAGCATGAGAAATGTGCAGAGCATGCACATTGCATATACCCTATACGAAGACATGGACTAAAAATAGAGTCTACTGCAATATATAAACGTGTCGAACAAGCAGGCGCGAGGCTTAGCGAGAGAGGGCGGCGGGAGGGTGGGAGCTTGGACAGACAGTGCCAGTGCGAGAGCAGATTACTCGTGTTGCCTTGACCGGCATGCATTCAGACAAGAGCACACACACACACACACACACACACACACACACTCGCACGCACACAGAGGCAGACAGGCAAAGTGAGAGGCTTAGCAAGGCGTGGAAAGGGGTCGTCGGGTGCTGCGAGCGGGTCGACTAGGGGGGTTGGGGGTAGGGCCTACCAAGATGATGCTGTCCATAAGATTTATGAGCTGTGATTTTGCACTAGAGTCGACCTGCTTTCGACTTGGCACTGCTATCGCATTGAACTTCAGCTGCATGCAGAAGCCGTAGCTGCTTATGCAACGCCTGCTACACAACCGGAAGTGCAGCAACAAAATCCGAATTCGAATGCGAATACGACTGCGAATGCGAATGCGAATGCGATTGCGAATACGACTGCGAATGCGAAGCAGCGTGTAAAAGCAAATGAAAATGTTAGCCCGGCTTCAAAAAATAGGTCGAGACACGGCGTGGCGTTGCGCGATGCTTGCACAATGACGTCACAGTCGTGCCGCTGACCCATATACGCACACATGCATATGCATATAGTTCGAGATCTGCGGCATGTGATAGAGCGAGAGCGCAACAGCCAAAACATTTACATAGATAAACACACACACTCACACACACACACACACACTAACGCTAGCATAGAGAGAAAACAGGCCGCCCATCAAGTAGTTCGTGTGTGTGTGTGAATGAATATTCAACCTGAGCACACACACGCACACACTCACACACACACCCACGCATGCAGTTTTGTGTTGGCGTTTTGCATAAAACTTCAATTGTTTGTTGACATTTCATGTACATGTATGCGTGTGTGTGCGTGTGTGTGCGTGTGTGTGCTTCCGTGTATGTGCGTGTGTGTGTGTCTGCCTGACCGCTGTCGCCTGTGCTTAATTATCCATATGCACAGATTGTGCTTATGGCAAAATAAAAGGCGGCATAAGCACACACACACACAGACACACATACACGCACACACATATATGCATATGTATGTCACTTGACGTGCGACGCTGACGTCATGCGCAATGCAACATGCAACACGCAACGCGACACGCATGCAGCATAACCTCAAAGCTGAGTTTGTTAGCATCGCGCCTAGTGAGTCGGCCTAGTGAGTCGGCCTAGTCAGTCGCAGCCGTTGCCGCTTGGCCAAGTGTTCGGCTCAGTTGGCATCTCAATTATGCGGAATTGCATTTCGTTGCCTCACACTGACGCCCACGCCTGGCACGCCCATCGTGTCTGCGGCAAGTGGAGCTGTGTATCTATGCGAGTCATCAAATATGCAATTATGTGGCCAAAATATGAAGCCATCCAAACGCCTTCATGCCATGGGCGTTGGGCGGTGAGGGGATGAGCAGGTGAGGGGGTGAGGCGTGTGCAGGTGCTTTACTAGATTGCTGGTTTGCCTGGCGATTTTCGGCTCGTCTGTCATTTCTTGGACCGCCAACCGTGCACTTACACGCTTAATTAAATACCCCCCCGTCCGCCCACCGTCCGCCCACAAGCAGGCAACATGCCATGCAACAACGCCTCGACAGCCAAAAATTGTGAAAAAAGAAAGTGGAGCGGCATCTGCATCTGCCCCACGGCCGCATATACCCTACGTGTGATGGTCGATGAATGAATCCATACTCATTTAATTTCTTTTTGTCTCTTGCCCCTTAAAGTTAGTATCCAAAATAACCACTTGAGGTAGTAAAATTAGTAAATAAATAAAATTACAATATTACAAAGTTCTCTGGATTATTTGCTGTCAGCTGTTTAGCTGCATTTGTTTCACTCTGTTCCATTCCATTTTCATTCATAGTGATCATTGATCAAGAACTCACATTGATCAAGTTCATACATACATAGAAAGTCTTTAATTAAGCTTTTAATCAATTTTTCCACATTTCAAGCTACTATATCAATCAATCAATACGACATAGATTAGTCGAAAGTAATTTGATTAGTATATTTTAAAAACCATTCGATGCGAATATGAAGACAAACATAATTTTTACTAATTTATTTATCTTATTCATATTATTTTATTTCAATGGATTTCATTTTTTTTATTTTCTTTAAATATTATTTTATCTCCTTTTTAAAAAAAAAAAAATTTATATTATTTTATTTCAACCTTTTTAAAATTATATATTTTATTTTCTTTCTTTTTTTATATTTATTGCTTGTTTTTATTTTCATTTTTTTACTATTATTTCAAGAACATGTGCTCTGAACAAAAATGAACAGTAACTCGTGTTTCATTAAAATAATAGTGGCTGTTAAGTTAGGAGAAAAACTATTTGTCATTAGACTTAATTTCATGTATAATACTTAACCCTTTTATTTTTCTATTTTTTTTTTTTTCAATTTCATTATAACTATTATTATAATCTATAGTTTTTCTTTTCTTTTTCTTTTTTGTTGGATATTTAATTGAAATTCTCTTGCATTCTATTAAGGCTGTGCTCCTGCGTCGCATGGAATCAATGCGATGCTGGCACAGCTTCAGAATTAATTTAATATTTGAACTACCAGCCCCAGCTCTGGTTTGATCATTACTCTCTTGACTTGGCCAGGCGTCGTACTTCAGCTCGTTCTCATATCTCTTCCTTAGCTCCTCTGTAGTTTATGGCTTAATAAATGTTGAGCTATTGTAGGATAAGAAGGCAATTTCACTTGTAATTTCAATTAAAGAATTCGACAAAGCTTTGCATGTGTGCAGGGTATCAAAGGACTGCCTGGCCGGACACCCGCAGCTCGAAAAAAGAAAATGAAAACAGGGAAAACAGCTGCACACTGTTGGCAACATCAGCGATAAGGGCGAAAGGCTGCATGAAATTCTTTTGGCTGCCATTTTGGGCACTCTGCCAGCCGTGGCGCCTCCTCATATGCAACGCCTCTTACTACAGCTGCAATATATATGTATGTGTATATTTATATGTGTATGTGTAGCGAGTGGGCATATCTATGTGGATTGTAATACAATTTCAATTACATGTGTAAACATTTATTGCCTTCCTGTACGGCCGCGGGCTCAAGACCAGCAACAGCAACAGCAACAGCTACAGCAAGCGCAGGAGGTAGAGTTATGTGTGTGGGTGTGGGTGTGCGGGTGTGCGGGGGTGTGTGGCATGTGGCGTGTGGCAGGGCATCGGGCCAAAAAGTATTGCTATTTTCCGCCAGTTGAATGCGCATTAAATGGTTTTCAATGGGCCCCGGTATGCCACATGTGACTGCGGTTGGGGTTGGCGCTGGAGCAGTGGCAGGGGCAGGTGCAGGGGAGGTGAGACTGCTGCAGGTGCGGCTTGCCACACTGCATGCCCCAAAAGCCAAAGGCACAGCCAAATGAATAACAACCAAATGGCAAATACCACACAGCCCATCAAATATCAAACATCAAATATCAATTACAGCTCAGCATTTGATTTGATTGCTGCATAATGCATCTCGTGCATATTTCATTCTGCATACGAAATTCGCCCAAAACAAATTCCAATTTATGACATTCATTTTTATAGATTGAGTTGACAAACAGCACGAGCAAAGCAAGTATACGAAATATTTGTACAAAAATATGTGACAAGCACAGACGATTGTCAAAGTGCTTCAGATCAAGCATCAGCATTTGCTTTGAGTTTAGCTTCAGCTTTAGCATCAGCTTTAAATTCAGTTTCAGCTACAAATTCAGTTTCACATTTTCCTGCTGCTGTGGACTCTCAAGCAAATTTAAATACATAATCCAATTGGCTCATTCGATGGGAAATATCTGTGATTTTCATGAGAGTTAAGTACTTGTAAATACTTTTTAAGCCGCAGCTCGGGGCTGTCGCCCAAAGAACCTATAAGAGTGAGTAGCCCAGCCCGAGTCTTAACTGGCTGGCGGGCTGGATTGCCTCTCTGTAGTCAAATAAATCCGACAGGTTTTCCCTGCGCGTCGCTTGCGACTTTTGGTTGGGCTTAGCGGCAGATGCTGGAGAAAGTATCTTTAATTGGGGCGCAGTGGTGGCAGCGACATTGCTTAGGCCACAGATTTACACAAACCATACAAATAACAGCTGGCTTAACCAGCTTCATCTCCTCCAGCTAAAAAATGGCTGCATCAGTTGGATTGCTCACGTTTGTTGTCGCATTCCCAATGAATTCTGTGTGGATACGCTGCTTAAGCTAAGGCTAAGCAGTTCCTTGTCTTTGGCCCGATCTGCTTTATTCATCTCCGTCGCTCCCTCCTTAGAAGTAGAAATCAAGGCAATTAGGGTACAAAGTGAGAAAATTATATGAAGAAAGACAACGTAAATATCTCTTTCTTTCTCGGTAGGACCTACTCACGATACTATTCTGTGTATTTACTGCGATCTCTTTTGTATCCATCTTTCTCTTTTCATCTTTCTCCTCTATCTGTGTTTGCTCATTCCATTTCTCTTTCACATTCTGAGAGTCTTAATCTATCCTATCTTTCTCTCTCCTTGGTTCTCTCTCTCTCTCTTATCTATTGTTATTATCCTCTTTTTTATTTATCCCCTCTATATATCTATGTACTCTTTTCTATACGACCTCTACTCTACTTTTCTCTCCCCTGCATACGAACTTTCTATTCATTCTCTCTCTCTGTCTCTCTCTTTCTCTCTCTGTCTGTCTCTTTCTCTCTCTGTCTCTCTCTCTCTCTTTCTCTCCCTCTCTTTCTTACCCTCTCTTTCTCTCTCTCTATACGATTCTTTGTCATTCCCTCGTTGTCCCTCATTTTTGTTCTTTCTTTCTCTCTGTGTCTCACTCTTCACATTTTTTTGCGCTCTCATCTGTGACCATATCTCTTTCGATTTCTCTCTCCCCTATTGCTGTTGACCTCTTACTCTGATTTTTAGAGTAAACACTCTGTCTTTGCACGATATTGTTAATTTAGTGAGCTATTAAGTCAATCCTGCTATGCAAAACATATCTAATTAAATAATATCTTCTGTTTTCATCAACAGGTCTTTGCCCAAATTGAGCAGTCAAGACGAAGAAGGGGGGGCTGGTCATGGCTTTGGTGGCGGACCACAACACTTTGAACCCATTCCTCACGATCATGATTTCTGCGAGAGAGTCGTTATAAATGTAAGTGCCCGATTTGTCCAATCAACTAATTTCTATATCACAAGCATTATTGCTCGCATTCCAGGTAAGCGGGTTAAGGTTTGAAACACAACTGCGTACGCTAAATCAGTTCCCGGACACACTGCTTGGGGATCCAGCTCGAAGATTACGGTACTTTGACCCGCTTAGAAATGAATATTTTTTTGACCGTAGTCGTCCGAGCTTCGATGCGATTTTATACTATTATCAGAGTGGTAAGTGGCCAGCCAGATGGATAGAATACCAACTGAAGTGCCGATCACTTATGTCGAACGATTCTCTAATGTCTCTTCACTTTTACTCTTCTCTTCTCCCACATACCAAATCCTGCATACCACATACCAACATCAACAAACTAACGCCACTACTCTCTATATACAACCTGCCACGCCCATCATACACATACACATACACGCATGCAACACGATTACGATTCGCTTGCGTTTACTTCACAGGTGGCCGACTACGGAGACCGGTCAATGTCCCCTTAGACGTATTTAGTGAAGAAATAAAATTTTATGAATTAGGTGATCAAGCAATTAATAAATTCAGGTAAGCCGGTTGCCCCTTAAATGTACCCAACAGAAACAACAAATTACAAAACTAAAAGCAAAACCTATACAAATTCCTAAACTATTAATGAGAATGCTACGAAACAAGTGAGCATGCTTTAGTAGAAAGTGTCCGACTAAAAAATACCCGAACTAATGCACCTTTGCAAATAACTAGTCAAAAATAATTAACCATATTGGGATTTTAACTTTTAGAATTGAAAAAAAAAATAATAATATAAGAAATTCTTATTGTATTAAATTTTGAAATTAATATGAAAATCTTTCAAAATCATTTAAATAATTTAATTAAAAACAAATGTTTCTTTTATCATCTTTGAGTCGGACATTCTCATCTAAAACTTTCCCACTTGTTTCCTATACAATTAAAAATAAAATGAAAAATAAAAACAACAAACACATATGAAGATTTACACAAAAATTGAAATGCAGCAAAAAGCGAATTGGTTTTGCTCATTGGCGGCAGCTGATTGTTGACCCAAGCTCCTTACCCACAAGGCATGCAACACGGCACCTAGTTACCTGACACACAAGACCGCAAACAGACACACACGCACCCACACACACACAGAAACAGACGAGCAAGCAACTATATACATATATTGCACAGTAGATTGCATACTGTAGAGACCGCAGCAGTATTTGATAAATGCATAATCTGATTAGTTGAGTAGAATTTCAGTTCTACTTCCACTTTACACCTTTGCACACTAAATTATATTAATTGCTATTGATTATTTGAGTATGTATGTAGCATGGGAATTTCCTTGAAAGTGTAGCATTCGAGCATACATATTTCGAAAGTCTCTTGTTATTGTCTATTAATTGTCTTGCATAGTAATATATCGGATGCTATAGTGTATGTGGAATGTGGCATACGAAACATGGCATATATTTGAGTTAAAAAATATACGAAACACGGGAATGGAACATGACAGAAAACAAGCCATGCATAAAAATCATATGGGATATATGAAATGTGGCGTTTGATATTTGCCGAATGAGCCGCAAGTGTTTCGTTATATGAAACAAGAGAATGGAACATGAAAATCATGACATGCGTATACCATACATGTTTGTGATAACGACGTGGTATTTCAATTATAGAGAGTGAATGGAGCTGCTCTTGTTTTGTGTAAAAGTGAAACATATGAAATGAAACAGATTCGTCATGTGATATTTAACTTTATAGAATATGAGAATGGAACATAATAAGTAATATATAACATGTCATATATATATATATATACGAGACATGGTATTCGAAATATGACAAATCCAATATAATAGCTTTTATATATGCATACATACATACACGAAACAAACCCGTTTTGTAATAGGGAAACAAGGGAATGGAACACTAAACATCAAATGTTGCATGCATTCACTCTCCCTAATAGACAAATTGGCTATGATAAATGTAAATTAGGTGGAACAGGGAACATCACATATAGGACAAGGTGTTTATATGCCATATAATAAATATGATTTTGGAAATGAAAGAGGGCAATATACTACCATTAACTATGCAACCAAATGTTATTAATTCTTAATATAATATATTACGGAAATTAGTCTATATTGAAGCACTAAACATGATATATGTTGTACATGATAAATAGTATGTAGCATGCAACTTGGAAGTATGACACTCCTGTTAATAATGTTTACTCGCTCCTTTACCCTTAAGAAACTGGAAGTGTGAGTCATTGGGAACATAAATAGTGAATATTTCACAGAGGGGAGAAATCAAACGTATTTAACTCACAACGTTGGCCCCACGCTCCCCTCACCTGAGCCCAGCTATTCGAATGCCACACTTAAAACCACAATATTGAGTTCATATTATGAAAGGGGAAGTGGCTCACGCACACACACACAGACATACACTTATGGCAGCAATACTTATTGTTATACCTGTTGTTGTTACTACGTACTGAAATCTGTGGCTTCTCATTCAATCGACTTCAGTAGGCAATTATTGAACGTTTTACATACTTTGTGGCTTTCATGCGGATTGAATTAAACAATGGAAATGCACAAAGGACATTCACAGAGAAAGAGAGAAGGACCGATACACACACACACACTGGCACACACACACACGCACACACTCGACAGCTGTACCATGACAATAGAACGAACGAAAGAGTATGAAAGCTCGAGGCCGTTGTCGAATCACTTGTTAATCACTTGACCACCAGCTTAAAATTTTGTTCATACGGCAATGAAAGGGGGCACTGTGGCCAGCGTCGCTCAAGCCAAACCGGAGCAAAGATGATGAGGAAGAAGCACTATGACAAGCCGGAAGTTAAGCGTAGGCTTAAATTGCACCGTATCAAACCTAAAACACAACGCTTCATGTTTATCATTTCAACCTGTTATTGATCTTGCGATTTATCGATGAGCGGTAATCGATAAGCGATTTATTTGAATTAGTGCACTGCAATTGTAGAGCTCCCCAATTGGCTGCCAAACCAAAACGCTGCTTAGGGCCAACTCCAAGACAAGTCGAAATGAGCTTTAAGAAAGCTTCAACACACACACATACACCACATTGCATATACATATACGAATGTCGCTAACAACCGACAATCTCTTATTATCTTCCCATGCAGAGAGGATGAAGGCTTTATTAAAGAGGAAGAAAGACCATTACCGGATAATGAGAAACAAAGAAAAGTCTGGCTGCTCTTTGAGTACCCGGAGAGCTCGCAAGCCGCCAGAGTTGTAGCTATAATTAGTGTATTTGTTATATTGCTATCAATTGTTATATTTTGTCTAGAAACATTACCCGAATTTAAGCATTACAAGGTACGTACCAGACGAGCATAGCACCCAAAAGCTACTCCAATATTTATATCTGATATATCTGATTGTAAATCAATCGCTTGACATATTCCCTGTCTGTGTTTTTGGTTTCTGCTTGTTTTGTCTCTTGCAGGTGTTCAATACAACAACAAATGGCACAAAAATCGAGGAAGACGAGGTGCCTGACATCACAGATCCTTTCTTCCTTATAGAAACGTTATGTATTATTTGGTTTACATTTGAACTAACTGTCAGGTATGAATAACATTAAGTCTTTATTGTTTATCGATAAATCAATATATAAGACCTAGCACCGACCCGGGGCCCCCCGCAATTCAATGGGGACTATATTTAGAGGCGCCTGAATCCTAGAACTTGAGCTAAATTCCTTTTTTCGAAACCAAACTAAATTACTGTGAAGCATTATTAGAACTGTATACAAACCGATGGTGGCTATTCAAGACTCAAGGGGAACTTAAATAAATAAGAAAAATTTGAAGTTTAAAGAAGACCAAGGATAAGATCATTAAGTTTGGCCAAATTACTCATGATATACTTATTATAATATCTAGTTAGATCTTGGCTAAATTACTCGTGATTTACTTATTTTAATATCTAGTTAGATCTTAATAAATTTCATGCAATGGATAGAACATCTTGATATATATATGTAATATATTTGTACGTTTTCTTTTTTTGCTTCTTCTTTTCCACACTGTATTACTCTTAAACATACTATGTTTGTCTCTCGCTCTCACTGTCTCTCTCTCTCTCTCTCTCTCTCTCTCTCTCTCCCTCTTTCTTTCTCGTTCTCGCTCTCTGACTCTCATTCTCTCTAAATCTATATCTATCTCTCTGTGTATTTGTGTTTCCTTGACGTCTCTGTCAAAACGCGTTGGTACAATATTCTGTTTCTTTTCTGTTTTATATTTTTTTTTTGTGTTGCGACCGCGCAGGTTCCTCGCATGTCCGAACAAATTAAATTTCTGCAGGGATGTCATGAATGTTATCGACATAATCGCCATCATTCCGTACTTTATAACACTAGCGACTGTCGTTGCCGAAGAGGAGGATACGTTAAATCTTCCAAAAGCGCCAGTCAGTCCACAGGTATGAGATTTTTGTTTGGCCAAAACTGTAAAGCTAAATCACACCCACACACACAGAAACACACACGACAAAACAAGTCATTGTACATATTAAAAAAGTACAAATTGAAAAATAAACTGCATTTGTGTTATGTTTAAAATGTTTTTCTGTTTCGAACAGAAGAAAGAAAATATACAAAATTTCTTTCATACAAAAAAAAAATGTAAAACTAATCTTTTTTCTTCTTTTGATTTTTCTTTTGTTGTTAATAATTAATAAATGAATTGCCTGCTTTGAATTTTATGATTTCACTTTAACAATGATATGAATGTGCTCAACTGCGAGAAACATTGAACATATACATATACAAATACGTACATATATAATCAGCTTATGATTTAATAGCAATGCTTCTGCCTACGTAATATACTTGATATATATACTACTTACCTATAAATGCCTATCCTAGTGCTCTTGCCATATCGTATTACAGTGCGAATCATTGTTGTACATTAACTACTAACTCTAAACTAAACTAAAATCTAATACTCGAAACGATTAATTCGTGGCACACACTTTCTCTCACACACAAACATACATATGCATGCATATATATATATACATTCTCTTTATGCATATATATATATATACACATATGTATTTACATACACCTTATCTAAATGATCTACTTACCAAAACAACCTGTTGCATACATCTCAATCTACAAATCTATAAATAATTATAAATTTTTAGGACAAGTCATCGAATCAGGCTATGTCCTTGGCAATATTACGAGTGATACGATTAGTTCGAGTATTTCGAATATTTAAGTTATCTAGGCATTCGAAGGGTTTACAAATATTAGGACGAACTCTGAAAGCCTCAATGCGGGAATTAGGTTTACTTATATTTTTCTTATTTATAGGTAAGTTAACAACAAAGCAGCCAACAAAACCCAAAAAAAAAAAAAAAAAACTACAACAGCTAAACATATACTCACACACATATACTTTGAATACATATTTTTATACCTAACTGTTAACTTACAACTACAACGACAACTATTTTTGATACTAAACAATGACTTACGACAAGCGACCAATACTCTTATGAGCCCACTCCAAAAACAATTCAGACCCGACCAATTTACCACTTAAGAACACCAGGAAACAATTTTTGTTAAATCCTGCTTTAAAAATACCAAGAAATACAAACAAAAAATACAGCTACAGCAAACTTTTGAATATTTATACATATATAATTTAAGTACATACAAAAAGCCAGCACATTTTTGAACTCCTCACTATTTGTTTAAAACACAAAATACAAATACTCATGAAAAACAAAAACGAAACTTTTGTTCGATTTCAAATCGAGCTAAATGAGTCAATTTATATGCTTTTTAACAATTTTCATTTGTCATTTCAAATATCCAAATCCCACAAACCAAAGCTCCAGATCGCATTCAAGATCATCTTTGAAACGATCGAATGATCTTTTCTGTCTGCCAGTATTTTTGAATAAGTTACCCATATATACTTTTACGTAGGATCCATATGATGAACTATCTATATATACAACATACATATATATAGATATATTTATTTAACCATATACAAGCTAAACTAAAGTAAACAATACATTAAAGTAATCTACTCTACAAGTCTAGTTATTGCTAATTATTACCTAACAACTACAGTATATTTTACGTATACATGAAAATACCATCAAGAATAAAACATGTCTATACAATATACGATCTATACTATTTATATACCTAACTAAACCTAAAACTAAAACTAAAACTAAAACTAAACTAAACTATACGAAACCCAACTATTTAGTATACGAGTAGCTTATATAGATTAAATACCAGATGCAGATACTTAGGCGCCTCTAGAGCGTAATATCTCAATATTTATAGAGAGATATATGATGTATGTGTAATTACCCGCTACAAATATGCATATATATCTACAAATATAGTATATTGTCGTCTACTAATTAGCTTAAGTAATAGTAACAACAACAAATGATCAAAAATCCCGTTTCGATATTTCTTTTCATTTAAAAGTATATTTTAATTTTGATTTATTTATTTATTTTTGGGTCCGGAAAAGACTTTAGCTAGTCGATAACAGTATTGGTATCAGTAAACGTAACATACATACATATCCATTGTATGTATGCCGACTTAAACATATTTTTTCCATCGTCTTTTGGCTAGAAAACAAATCTAATGTCAATGTACTCGAATTTTAGTCTATTACTCCTGATATACTTTGACAGTGTAAAAACACAATTTTTATGGTTTTTATATGAACGCCCCAAACGCTAAAGTCGTTGGCAATTTTAAGGTTCATACGTATTTTGTTGCAGTATAATGCTCTATTTAACTTTAATTCCATCTATAACAATCTATAATCATCTGTACTATATTTTTCGATTCCAGCTTTATTTCATCATCATAATCAACCACTATCCACTTTCATATCTTATAGTCTCTGTCTTTCTTTTCTGCACAAACTGCGCCCAATATGCCTTAAAATTGGCAAACTTCTTTGCGTCGAATTGTCCAAGATGACACAAACCTAAAAAAATACTAGAACATACTAGCAACAATACTAGATAAACGCTAGCAAAATACTAGAAAAATGCTAAAATTCTTAGCAAAAACCTGAATTCAAATGAAAATTTTTCAAAAACTAAAAAAAAAAAAAATATTTTTATAACATATACTCTATCTATAAACATATATATATACTTTGTATTGTTGTTCACGTTTTAACATAACCAAGTTGTTTCGCATTACGTAAACGTAATCGTAATCGTAATAATCGTATTCGTAACCGTACTCGTTATCGTAATCGTTATCGTATCTGTAAACGTAACTTCATCTACGTTGTTTTTGATGTCGTTTCTTTGGCTTTCATTTAGTTTTATAGTTTGTTGTTGTATCCGTTGACTAATAAATACTTACCACTCAATGTATATATGATATATATAGTATATCGCCTACTTAACTATGATAAACAAGAAAAACTAACAAACAAACAAAAAAATAATAATAATAAAAGAAATCAAGATTATCTCAAGCGAGGTCTTTGAGTTTGCGTTCGAGTTGAGTTTTGTCTGTGTTTGACTATCGTTTCGTTTAACATATTTTATTTTATATATGGTGTTCATTTCTTGTGGCTAAAATCAAATGGCAGGATAGTTGGATAAGTACTAGCGCCTGCTATGCATCTCTAATTATACCTACATATAAATACATATATTATTAACTAGTTTAGAATAACTTTACAGAACTCACAAGAGAACGGAAATTCTAGAGCGCTTATGGAGAGATATTTCTTCACTGATGATGCGGCCAAATTGATATGCATAGCAACAACATATTCTCCATATATATATGTTTTATTCTTTTATTTCGAATATCATTTGGCTTGCCGTAGTGTAGTATATATTTAATATACCTATATATATATATATACCTATACATACATATATCATACTAACTAATATACTTATATATGTATTTCGTATTGTACAAAGTAATTATCTAGATAATTTCTCTGTTTTTCTATACAATTATGAAAAAATACCGACAACAAAAATAATACCAAAATATTACTAAATAATGTCTTAATATACTAGATACTATAGTTAGCTGCAACAACTTAGAAGCAATACTAACCTAACATTAAACGAAAAGAGAAGGTCAAGCAAATCGATTGATCGATAGATCGATAACTTGCCATTTGCTTCTCCCGATGATCAGCCTATATACTGCACAAATGTTAGCCAAATCGTAGAGTTTCGGTGTGATCTCAACATTTGTGCACTGAGCCTTCGGTCTGAGCCGAAGATTTTCGTTGTGAGCATTTCCCTTTTTTTCGATTTGTAATATTTTGCGATCTATGAAAAAAAAACACACACACACACACACACTTTTACACACTTATTTACCTGTATAACCTAAAACAACCGACATACACAGACATATCAACTTTCTAAAGCGAAATAAAGAAGTGATCCAACAAGTTTTTTTCAACACTTTTTTCACTTTGCAAAATGTATTTTTGTAACACCTTTTTATAGTTTGTGCACAGAATAATATCAAAGTAAACAAGCCCAATACTCGCACTCTCTCTCTCTCTCTCTCTCTCTCTCCAATCAGTTTTTTTTTTTTTTTTTAATACACAAACCATATTTTACTAAAAATTTAAATGAGTTCCTAGTCGCTTATAGTCGACTAGCGAGCACTCTACACATACTGTACACTTAAGGCTACTCTCATTCATATATATTTATGTATATATGTTAATATTTATATATTAAACAGTTCCCCAGCAGGTTAAAACGAGCTCAGACCCAAGCAGAAAACTAACTGAAATATACTCTTTCTCTCTATTTATATCTATATATCAACCTCTATGTCTGTATCTCTCTCTCTCTCTCTCTCAACCTATCTGTCTGCCTGTCTTTCCATACCATTATTATTTTTGTCAATATCATAATTTTTGTTTATATTCCACTCAACATATATGTGTATATTAATATATATATATATATATATAATATTTAATGAAACTGAAACTAATCTATCGCCTGATCTCTGTTTGAAATTGCGCCCAGGCGTTGTACTATTCTCATCGGCCGTTTATTTCGCGGAGGCTGGCAGCGAAAGTTCCTTTTTCAAGTCCATACCCGACGGATTCTGGTGGGCCGTGGTGACCATGACTACGGTGGGATATGGTGATATGAGGTACAACTTAAAACTTACATCAACATCTCCAAATCCAAAATTGATAACAATAGCAACAACAAAATACCAACAACAACAAAATACCAACTCTAATAACAACTGTGCTGCCTTATTTGTGTGTCTACTGAACTAACCAAGTTATTAACTGCTCTCCATGTATTGTATAACGCTACAACTACTCTAGCGGTGTCTCTCGCTCTATCTCTATTTCCTTTCTATCTTTCTATCCTCCATCTACCTCTCTCTATCTCTTCTTCGTCCCTCTGTGTCCTTTCTGTCATGTTTTCTTTGTTTATATTTTGTACATGTTTCTGTCCCTTTTTGTATATTATATATATTCATGTCCGCTAAGTTACTCACTGTCCAATGAATATATATTTAGGAGAATAAATCAAGCTCATGTCATTTCTATCTCAATCTTTCTCTACGTCTATCTCTCTCTCTTACTCTATCTCTTTTGCTCTCTCTCTCTCTCTCTCTCTCTCTCTTTCTTTTCCTTCCGCACATTGCCCTGGGAATATTTTGAGCAATAATGTTCACTCAAAAGAGTTATCACATAGCGTTCTTAAAGTTCGTTCAAACTCCCAAACAATGTTTCACAATTGTATTTTTATATCTTCGAGTATCTCCAGTATATCTAAGAGAATAACAATCGCATATGCGGATCATAGAGTTCTTATCAATTCCAAATAGCCTTTCACTCTCTCTTTAATTGTTTTAATATATATTTTTTTATTACAAATCCAAATTTCATTCATCTATCTGTCCTATCTCGGTTCTTATTTAACTGTGTCTCAGATAAATCGGGTATTTTAAGAAGTCCTAACAGCTCGGTATCGTCCGTCATATTCTTCCTGTGCAAATATGTATATATAAATACCTTACTATATATGTCTTAACTGCCTACTACTACTTATATTATATATAACAAGTTCTGTATCTATAACTTTGCTCTGTGTATCCATAACTGTATCTTCTTATCGTATTATCTGTACCTTGTATAGCCTTATTTCTGTTCCTTGTCGTATTTTGTTGTTGTGATCGCTCGTTGTAATCCATGCTCCTTATCGCTCTCTCGCGCTCTCTGTCCTGCTCTTTTCCCTTCACTTTCACTCTGTGTGTCCTCGTCGTCTATATAACGATATCATTACCCAGGCACTTTTTCCATACATAATTTATTCTCTTCATTTTTTAAACATTTTCTTTTAATTAGTGACTTTTTTGTATATTTGTTTTGTTATTTTCGTAGATTTTCGGTTTTTGATTTACTTTCCAGTTCTGGGTTTCGTTTGCTCTTTTGTTACATGAACTTTTTTTGGCATGTTCTGCACATCAATTTTCTCTCTCGTGCTCTCCCATTTCGTTTGTCTCGTTCCCATCTTGATTTTTCCCAAATGTCCCCCAAGCAGAATTATTAACTAACCATCCATAGTCGAATGCCAAACACAAAACATATAAAACACTCAACACTTGAACTCAAATTCATATCGTCATCGTCGTCGTCGTCGTCGTCATCGTCGTCGTCGTCGTCGTCATCGTTGTCGTTCTCTTTATGCTCTTCAGACTGCAATATCACCATATTTCTAGACCCAGGGGCTTGGCACACCGGAAACCAGAATTTGATTAATTGCTCTTGAACAGTGCTGCCCACTCGTTTCTTTTCTGCTTGGGACTGTCGTGGCTCAGTTTATTTTTGCATAGACTCCAAAACTCTCTTTCTACTACACTGACACACATTTCTCTCATTCTAGGCGTCTAACGAACTGAAAAGCATGCTATGCAATGGCGTTGCAGTCATAACTATAAATGTCATAACGTTCCGGCACCGGTTCCGGTTCCGGATTCAGTTGTAAACTTTGTTCCGCTTTGTCCGCTATTTAGCCGGTTCATCAGCTAGTCCGTTAACTCATTGCATAGCACGCTCTACAGAACAGACACACACTCTCACATACACACACACACACATAAATAAATATATATATACGTAGTTACACGTAGAGAAAGAATTATCTGCCGGACCGCTCATACGTATCCAGCCTGAGACTTTTAATCACAGACAAGGACTTGCCCGGACGCCAAGCCGAATCTCCATTATACAAAACTATTTTAATTTCAAATATTTTTTAATTTAACAAAATAAAAAACAAATCAAAAATTTAATAAAAAAAAAAAGAGAAATATTAATTTGATACAGTAAAAAAAATGTACTTATGTTTATGAATTTATCGAGTCGGAACCAATGCAAAGCACTTTCTCCCATCAATTTTTTTAGGCGTCGTACTCTTCTCATCAGCGGTTTATTTTGCGGAAGCTGGAAGCGAAAATTCCTTCTTCAAGTCCATACCCGATGCATTTTGGTGGGCAGTCGTTACCATGACCACCGTTGGATATGGTGACATGACGTATGCAAATCTATACAATTACAATTCTAACTTTTCTGATTACGATTCTGTTTACGTTCGACTTTACGATTTTGTTTTCCATTCTGAGTTTGATTTCCATTACACTTACAACTCTTTCGTTCGTTCAACGTGCGTGCTAATTGCGCTCAAGTGTTGTCATTTACTTATTAACTGTTTCGCTAAGCCAAGCTCTTTAGTTACTTCTTATCACAAACTAACCAAAGCTCACAATACTCAATTAATCCAAAAGTTGAAGAAGAAGAGGCTTTTCAAGATTCGTTTGCTTTCTGCGTTACGTATTCTGATTTTGATTTGCGATTGCTAAACTTGATTTGACTCGTTGCGCTATTACGTTCCATTCCACTTCGATTTGTTTCATTTCCAGTTCCATTTCGTTTCGTTTTGTTTCGTTTCCTTTTCGTATACTCTATATACATACACTTATTTACCTGTCTATGTACCTCTAACTGTCTACTTAATACCAATTTTGCGTTGCCAAAGTATTCTATTACCGTTTCGTTCCATTTCGTTCCGTTGCGTACCGTTCTGTTCTGTTATGGTTCAACTCAACGACAGCCTTAAGCAAAGTCAATTTTCCCAGTTGAATCCAATTGCTCAAAATGTGCCTTTGCCTAAAGCGACATCAATGGAACGAACAATGTTTAGAAACGCTCTATTTAATCAGTTTTTCTATTCATTATCGATGTAACGTTGTGTCGTTGTTTAGTTCACATAAAGTCCAAACTAAGAAACTAGTAAAATAAACCCAGCCACACAGACACACACACTAACACAGACAGAATCATCTCATGCAGTGTCTAGTTATCGATAAATTTACTCGGTAGCCTCATCTGATCTCCATATCAACCTACATGCATTTATATACAGTTGCAGTTGATAGTATTGTATCTAACTCGACTTGCGTATATAGTGCAGCATGCCAAGCCATGCTTGCCGCAGCAGAAACTGCCTGGCCGTGGCTGTAGCGAATCGATCGATTGATCGATAGACAAACCGATACAAATAACACATGTTGCGCAATATTCTTTTAGCTCTGCTCTTATCGAACGCATGCTGCATGTCCCCCATACATATGTATATATGCCAAATGCCTATGCCAAGGAGCAAAATGCCAGAGACACAGACACAGCCACACCCCCACCCAGCTCCCGCCCACCACTCACACACACCCACACACACACATACAGGTACATGCACACGCGCGCACAAAGTTAGTCAGCCGTAACCGTGCCTAATACCCAAGTCGTCAACTCCTAATCCAACGCCTTCAAACTATGCCAAAACAATCTGCCGCTGCTCGTGCAATAGAGCAACCGCTACTTACCACATGCTACTGTCGTCCAAACAACCTAAGACCACCCATCCGCCCCTACGGCCCACGCCCCCGACTAAAAGTTGCGCCTAACTTTGAGTAGTTCTGGCACATTTCGTAACACACACACATAACCAAACACAACTTTCTGCTTTCTCTCTCTCTCTATTTACCTGTCCTTTGTCTAGCTCTCTCTCTCTCTCGCTCAGTCTATCTCTATCTGTTCCTATCACTCTTGCACCCTGTTTAACACGTAGTGCACCTGTATAACTCGCCCGTTATAATGTTATATTGCATATGTATATACACACGCGCACACGACACACCAATACACTCACACATATACAGACAACTATGCCGTTATATATGAATATATATTTATATATAACAACAACCACAAAAAAAGGAAACCCTAACCCAAAGCCTATGCAAAAACAAAAATAAAATAAAAGTAAAAATATTATAAAACCAAACAACAAAAAATTTATATATATAGAATTCACCAAAAACCACTCGTAACGCTACTCGTTCTAAGTGTTGTGCCTAATTTCGAGTACTCTTTGCTAAACTATTATTTCGTTTTACTGTTTCTACTGCTATTGCCTATAACCAAATATACTCGTATCTGTATACGTACATTATCTATAATGCAATCGAAAAATCCAAGAAAAGACAATATATTTATATACATATATATATATTATATATATGTTTTATATATATATACATTATATATATGTATACAATATAAGCAAAAATGTATCTCAAGCATAACCAAAAAACTAAAATTGACAAAAAGAATCGATAGTTTTACTTTACATTTCTTATATATTTGTATTTTCATTTTATTTATCGTTCGTTCGATAACATCGCTCGCATCATCCAAAACAAACAAACAAAAATAAAAAAAATCAAATCTATTTATATATATATATATAAATATATATATCTGCATATATATATCTATACCTCAAATCAATTTAACGACAAAACAAATCAAATCAAAAATTATAATCGTAATAAACAACAAAAAACAAAACAACTCGCTAAAAAAACCAATAAAAATCCAAAAATATATCACCCGATAATTAACCTCAACCAAACACCCAAAAAATTCAAATGGAAAATTCATGGAAAATTGAATAAAAATTGGAATTTGAAAATCAAAAACAAAAAACGCATTGAAATTCGTTTGACACACGATATGCAAACCAACTGAAATGAAATGATATGAAATTGATATCGATCACGATAAACGATAAAAACAGACCCGTCGGCGTTTGGGGCAAAATTGTGGGATCATTGTGTGCGATCGCTGGTGTGCTGACTATCGCACTGCCCGTACCGGTTATCGTCAGTAATTTCAATTACTTCTATCACCGCGAAACGGATCAGGAGGAGATGCAGAGCCAAAACTTTAATCATGTTACTAGTTGTCCATATTTGCCAGGTACATTAGGTAAGTTGAAATGTGCACTGTGCCTCGAACATCTTCCACTCTACTACTCGATATCACAATCACATTCGACTGGACGATTGCCAAGTAAAATCACATCAACTACACACATAGACACACACACTAGCAGATACAATAAACTCCACTTGTACTCGTAGACACACACGCACACGCCCACGCACACACAGATACAGATACAGACACAGACACATACATACATACATACACACAGTCGCCTGCATATCTACTGAACACTGAATAGAATCCAATTTGAATAAAAATAGAAACATTTACGAAGAAAGAACGAATCGTAGGCATTAGACGTATGCTTGATGCGTCGGCGTTGCCGTACTTGGCGAATCAGTGTTGCCACCGAGGCAACACTGGCAGCGGTGCGTGCAGCACGAACGCATCACCGCACACCGTCTTGCCAAATGTGCGCACAGGTGGCAACGCCCGGGCGCTCGCATCGGGCAACACTGTGTACTGTGCATGGACCTACCAAATACGTACCTTACACGTACTGTGTGTTTTGTGTGTAAACAATAAATACAACAAAAGCATTTTTGTAATTAATACATTACAACTGTATGTGTGATCTCCTCTTTCTCTCTTCTCTCTCTCTCTTCTTTTTGTTTCTCTCTTTATTCCGTCAAATCGTAATGCAAATTCGATCGATAACTCTATCGATATCGATATAACCTCAACCTGAACCTGAAAAAAAAAACAATCAAATTATATGAAATAATTACCAACAATCCGATAACCGTACCGTCATCCAATATTCTATATGTGTATTGCCTTTTTCTACCCATCCCCACTTCCCAAACGTATCCAATTCGATCCATGCCTCTCCCCTCCATTATCCATCCACGCTCGATGTCACTGTAACACACACCCACACCCACACACACACACACCCACATACAAACAAACATACGCACACTCAATTTTGTTAAACACTGCGACAACTACAACTATAACAACAACTACAACAACTACAAACAACCAACAAACAAACAAACAACGTTCAACAACACTAAACAAATGCATAAAACTACAAGTAGGTCAACACTTGAAGAAATCATCGTTGTCCGAGTCCTCATCGGATATGATGGATTTGGATGATGGTGTTGAATCGACGCCAGGATTAACTGAAACGCATCCTGGACGCAATGGAGCAGCTCCATTTTTGGGAGCCACACAGATGCAACTGCAGCCGCCGCCAGCGCAGCAGCAGCAGCAGCAGCTACAGCAGCTGCAACTGCAGCAGCAGAACGGCTTCAAGCAAATGCAGTCAACAATAAGCGTCAGCGCAGCTACGGGCAGCGCCGGGAGCAGCCTCACAATGAGGCACAACAATGCGCTCGCTGTTAGCATCGAGACCGACGTTTGACTACTGGGTAAGTGTTCGCTTTGACTCACTTACACACACACACACACACACACCCTCTCTCTCTCTATCTCTCTCTATGTCTGTCTGACCCTCTTCCCCCTTCCTCTCTCTCTCTTTCTACCTCCCTTTCTCAGTCATTCCGAAATAAAAGAAAAGATTCCCTTTGACTCCCCACTCAATTCATATATGTAAAGCATTTCACATGCTTATCTAGAGCTATATTTCTATCTTTTATCCCTACCCTCTGTTTTTTACTCTTTCTCTTTTTATCTCTCTCTCTCTCTCTCTCTCTCTCTGTCTCTCCATCTCTCTGTCTTGAGCACAACTCTTGATTCCTATTTCGCTTGCACAAATATCCAAATTTCAACAAATTGTGTACCATAGAAACTTTAGTATGATGTTAGCTGAATGTGAGATTTACCAACACTAGAATTGTGGGCAGCTTAAAGCGGTTAACCTTGTAGTATATTCATCAATATTGACCAGAAGCTAGCAAATATGTTCGATACTCAAAATACAAATGGAATTTTCTATTGGGCTCTAAGAGTGTTGCTATGATAAATCGGGTAAAGCAGCACATGTCGATAAATTTGGCAGCAATGCAACACAACTAACGTCATACAAAACTCAATTTCACAACTCAATCACAATGATGCTAGCTAAATGTGATATGCAATACTAAAAATACTTTCAGTATTGTAAAGGTAAGCTGCCATAGCAAATCATTTATCAACACTACTTAGGGCCACAGCCCAATTTCGATTAGTTTGCCAACACTAATAGAACTAGTAACTTGGCTCACATTCCGCTAACGTCACTGAACCATTTATGAATATCAAAGAGAACAGTCGTATGCCAAATAACTCTCTCTCTATATATCTCTCTATAAATTCGTAAACAATTGAAAATCACAGATTTTTTATAAAAATTAAACAATTTTCTCTTTTTTTTCTATCCACGCGCGCGCTCTCTTGCTCCCTCCCACGCGATATGACCCATATACGTATGTCCCATTCTATTCTATTAACATTAAATTTTATTATATGATTGTGTATAATCTGTATGTATTATGTATCTGTCACATCCCTGGGCTGGTATATGTCTATATATGTATAACTATATATCGAATATGTATATCTACTGATCGTGGGGCAGTTAAATTGATGTTAAGTGGTATAAGATTGGCCTTGTCAAGTGTTATGTTGGATGCCAGAAACGACTACAAAAGCTGTTTAAGTTTAATTTAAGTAGAACAAATAACAAACAAATTTAAACTATTGCTAAATTTAAATTAATTTAATTAAACTAAAATTTAAAATTTAACAAAACACAAAAAGGCAAAAAAAAATTAAAATAAAATACAAAAAAAAAGTAAAATAAAATAATATATACATATAAATATATAAATATAAAATTAATATTTTAATGCGTAAAGAATTACCTAAATTTAAAACACATAAAAGCATCGAAAAAATCATAATAAATAAACTTTATATACATCATGAAATAAAGTTGAAGAAACATGAAAGGAAAAGCTAATTAAATTTAATTGAATCACACAATAGAAATCAACAGAACTGCGAACCCGGCTACCATGAGGGAAAACATAATGGCAAAAGCTAGGGAAATGCATAAAGTAGGCCTTACACACAGTCACAAATGCAGAGACATGAGAAGTTCACAACAGATCCTTGGAGAGTTCCATCTCAAAGCTGTTCCAGCCAGACTACAATAGCCAGATACTTGTTCAAAGTTGGAACTAGTCGTAAATAGTTCCTAAAATAGTTCAGTTCCTTGTAGGTGGGGCTGAGGCATTTGGAAACAGTAGCTATAAGACAAAGCTCATGCAGGGTACAGCAACTAAAGAGTCTAGTTATGCAAACTGACACGTTACACAACACTAATTCACACACACACACACACACACAGAGACACAGTCAGATGAATTAAAAGCATAGTCAAAGAAAAACTGCCGTAATATTAAACATATATGATTACAGAAATGATGTATAGTTATTAACAGATAATTCATGAAATACAATATATATATATATATGTATATATAGAATATATTTATATATACACATATATAGGCTTTTAACATACTCGACAAACTAAAGCAAACCCAGTATATAGACCACGGAGTTCTATTTGAAAGTAATCTCGATCCCTTGGCATTTTTTCAACTATCTCAGTCTGCAACTCTCCCACAAAAACGAAAGATAAGAAACCTAAACCAAGCTCAACTTAAAATCCACCCGCCCGACCGACCGACCGATTGCCCGCCATGGCGATATTTAAGAAGAGAGATATCACAGTTATTGCTGTTCTATATATGTACTATGTATAAAGAGAAAACCTTCTGCTTAAAGCTCCCCCCGAATAAAATCGAAATAAAAAGTACAAATATTCATTATCGCAAACAATTTATCACGATATTAATTAAAGACAACAACAACAAGAACAAGAACAACAGCAAAAATCGACTGCAATTCAATTGATATTAACTTAAAATCAAAGAACATAAAAAGAAATACAGATAACCAAACTTAAAGAAACATTAGTGAAATAAACAAATATATATACATAAATCCATATATATATATATATATAAATTAATTACAAAATAAACAAAAAGAAACTAAGAACAAAGTAGAAGAAAGCAAAGGCTCTTATGATTTTATAATAAACCATGATGTACTATATAAAACTGTTTGTGAGGAAACAAGCAAATTCTCAATGTACATAAAACCGAGGCACAGACACACACACACACACACATACATACACAGAGAGACACTCAGGCATAGACATATAGGCATACTATGTGCAGCAAGTGTCACAAATTTGAAGTCCCCTGCCCCAAAGCAGCAAAACATTTACCCAAAAACTTTGCTTGCCGCACAGCCCGAATGGAATGAGTTTCTAGATAGATGAAATACTTCCCTACTACATCTATTTCTTTTTTTCTGCCATTCGTGTAAGCGTGTGCTGGTGTTGACATTGTGACATGACCCCGCCCGCTCCCCGACCAACGACCACGCCCATTACATTTCAAATGCCGTCTACCAAAACCAAAGAATATTAAAAATAATATAGAAAATGTTATCTATAATACATGAGCAAGTCGACTGAAACACTGTGCATTTGCACGGACTGTACTTACTTATAGGCACATGTATAATAATACGTATATAGCTATATATATCTGCATAGATAGCGGCCCATATGTTTGGGTATGTGTACAAGCATGTCTAACAACGTATGTGTACATAAAAAAAGAGATTAAAAAATTAAAAAAAAAAATAAGAACAACATATTTATAAAGAAAGAGGCCATGATGCGGCATGCCGTATATTGAATACCCTAGCTGAAGAAGTTAACTGTTCAGAAACGAAAAGAAAATTGCATTGAGCTTAAAACTCAACTGAGCTGATAAAATAAACAAATACTCTTCCTTCTGAAGTCAGCTGAGCCAAGTTATAGAGGTTGGTCTACCCAGTTATTTCTCTCGCTATCAGAAGATGGGAGCAAATGAATTCCGAATACAACTAATTTAAATAGCACTCGAATCGACCGATTGATACTGCCAGAGATGTGCATATTCTATCGTTAGTTATTTTCTCTTGCCATTTGATAGGACCCTCAGCAAGGGTATTTTGGGGCACATTGCAAATTATTTTGTTTAAAACGAAGCGACAAGGGTAAGATGGAGAAGCGTTCAAGCGTTAACGTTAAAGCTTTGAGAACCGTCCACATATACACACTTACAAGTCCGACCTACCCCCTCTCCGCCCTCCCACCTTACACACACTTACGCAGCCATACACACACGAGTAGCGAAAATTGCAGAGTACAGGCGAATGAGCAGGCCCTCTACCATACTAAATCCTCAACAATGTCAACACACACACACACACGCGCACACACACATCCACAGAGAGTTTGGCAACTTATGTTAACTGCTGTTGTTGTGACGAGCCCGAAGAAGAATGAAGAAACATCTGAAAAGTGGTTTATGGTCAAGCAGCAGGGGAGCTGTTCGAGTGCAAGTGCAAGTGCCTTAAGGAACCCTTCTCTGCGCTTCTCACAGAGCAACAGCTGCCAACTACTTATGATTGGGTCTGGGCAAGCAAACTGCCAGAAAAAAACCATAAATTAATAAACTAAAAATAAAACGAAAATTGTTATAAACTAATAAGAAAAAAATAAAATAAAATTTTAAAAATTAAAGCAAAATATAAATTATGACTAGGCACAACTTAGTGATGCTACAGTGCAAGCTCGCTGCAAATAGAACAAGTCAGCCTTAAGTTCAATTGAAGAGGGAAACATAAACCAAACAAACTCAAGACAAGCATTCATATCAGGCCAGATATGTATATAGAACTATTCAATTCGTAGCTAAGCAAAACCAAGCAAAATAGTTAACCATATCAACACAATGCCAGCCTGCACTGTAGCGTGCCCAAGACTCTGCTGTAAATACACTCAAAGAAACACTTTCAACCTTTCCACGACACAGCAAATTAGGTATTTTGTACGCAAAGCATAAACGGATCAAGCGAAATAAACAAAGCTAACAAATCTAACTACAAATTAGCAACAGTTGCAAACAGTCATACGATGTATATTATATTATGTATGTATACTTTATTGTATCTAGATATACCACACTGAAAAACAGAAACCAAATAGAAGGAATAAACACCCTGTATCAAAAATAGAAATAGAAATCAACCTCCAGACATCTTAAGGCGAAACACCAACAGCAACAACAAAGATAAATGAAAAAAAAAAAACTAGGAATAATTTTTATTATTTATAAAAAGGAAAGAATTCGCTTATGTAATTTAAGTTTTATGATTTAGCGTGAAGGATTTTAGCATTAGGACAAAAAGTAAAAAAGAAAAAAAAAAAAAACAAAAAGTGTGTAAAATAAGGTTGTTTTTTTTTTTAGAAATAAACTAGGAAATTGAATATAAAGTATAATGAAGTAAGGATCTGAGCAGGAATAACAAGAGATGCAAAGCAAATTCTTATTTTCAGGGCAGAGTTTTCAAGAAGCAGTACAGGAACAGAAGATAGAAAAGGAAACTAGCTAAAGCAAATATAGAAGAATAACAATAAACCCGAAATAGAAAGAAACAAAACATGCAAGTTTGGAATAAATGTGTTCAGAAAAAAAAAAAAACAAGAAAAACCAAAAAAAATGTTATTATATGTTTAAATAAAATTAAAAAAAAAAAGAAAGGAAAAACACAAACATTTAATTTAATTAAATTTAAACAAATTGTAAACAATTCAATATTGTAAATACATTTAACGCAAGTCCCCGATAAAGAGCAAAAAATATAGACCACATCACTGCAATATCACATTGTAAATTAACAAAAATTATACATAGCTCATCTAAGATTATATATATAAAAAATAAAACACAAACTACAAAAAGAAAATTCTCACAGCAAAAACCAAAGAAGAAGCAAAACAAACCTCCCAAAGAAAATGCGAAACAGAAAAGAAAAAGAATATATGAAAATAAAAGAAGAAAATTAATCCTTTTGTATTTTATTTTTGAAAACTGTACAACAGTTGCAATCCGACCTGTAAATATGTAATTCTAATTGTAATCGTAATCGTAATACTAATCGTAATCGTAATAGTAATTGTAATTGGTTTTTGTATGTGCGCAGAGAAACTCTCCTCGTATTCTTAGCCATCGTCAGTTGAATTTGTTGTAGACTATCTTAAACTCCTTAGTTAATACTTAACATGTCAACAGCGCTCAAACTCACACACACATACACACACACACACACAGAATGACAGGACACATACGCATTCATGTATATATATTATACGTATTTTACGTAAATTACTCGAGCTCAAGCTACGGCTCCAATCTATCTATATGTGCATACTTATGTAGTATATACATATATACTACTCTTATGTGTTTATGATATCGTAGCATATCATATCATGCAATCCATACAACAGTTACAAATATTAACTATCTAATCTACTCCACTACAAATCACTTAGTCTCTCTACTAGCTCGTAGTACTATGCATATGTATAAACACGCTAGAGTCAGTGAGACATGATTGATTTCCAAGTCTAGTGCTCATAGAATACCTGAAAGTTAATTCAATTGGTAATCTTTTTTATAAGTATATTATTCGAATCATTTATTGATTTTTAGAACATATTCATTCCGTTTAAGGCACTCGAATGTATTCGCTCAAGTCAAATGCTAGTAGAAATGTATTCAAGTGAATGTTTCAAGTGTTTCCAAGATTCCAGTTTAACATATGTAGGCTAGAGTACTGCACTATAAAAGTCAACATACATAAGCGCCCACACACACACACATACAGAGACAAATACACGCACACAGCGAACTAGATGCAATTAGAGCTAAATACAAAAAGAAAAGAAATGAATGCATTTGATTGGTTTTTCGACTTAGTATTTTTTTTTAATATTTAATAGAACTTAATGTGCTTGGGAGTACGAGTACAGTGGTGCTCAGCTACCAGTATTTAAGGAGATATGCCAGACACGACAAAAACTAATAAATATGAAAAAGACAAAAACGGAAAAAGCAAAAACGAAACTAAAAAAAAGCTGAAGAAAAACAATTTGAAACAAAAAAAAAAATTGAAGAGAAGCAAACATATCGTTGTTAATCAACTAAGTACTATAATTGACAAATTTATTTAAAACAAAAAATAAATAAAAAAGAAGCACATTAATACCAAAATCGTTTACAAATAAACTCAACACACAATACATACATAAATACTATTCTTACCGCATATTTAACTCTCAAAATATAAATACAAAAAAAAAAAAAAAAAAAAATTAACATGACAAATAAAACACACACAGATATACACGCATACACATACATAAGAAAATGGCGAAACACTCTTTTTTAATCCTCGATTTAAACCCAAAACAATCTTTTCAAGTTTTCCATTAAATTTAATTACTAAATTACAAAAACAAAAAACAAAATTAATATAATAAAGAAATGAGAACAAAAATTGATAAAGTAAAAACAATTTAACGTAAAAATATGTATTGAACAATAAAAATACAAACAATACTTATATACCTACTTACATGCATGTTTACTAAAAATACTAAAATACTAAATCAGAAAAAAAATCTAATAAGAAGTACGTACAACAACAATAACACCAACAACATCAAATACAAAACAAAGCACAACTTTCACTCTTCTCCATGCTTCAAGAATTATTAAATGTCAAACAAAAAAATTAAAAAAAAAAAAAATATTATTAAAAAAAAAAATAACAAAAAAAAAAACGAAAAAAAGAACACGAAACGAAACCTAACAAAATTTCTATTAAGGACAAAGACTGCAAATAGAGATTTAAAAATATTAAAAATATAAAAGAAAATTATAAAATATATAAAACGAAATAAATTCAATAAATAAAAGTAAAAACATTTTTTTTTTCGACCATTATTTTGCTGCCTCGTTCACTCAAAGCCGCAAAACGCTTTTGCCAAAATATCATTTATACATAATTTAGTTTATGCGTTTGCTTTGCCTTGCATAACATGAATACCTGGACATGAGTATAGGTATGCATATATTCATTTTGTATAACGAGCATTAGTAAAACTAGTTTAAACTAGTTTAGTTATAGTTTTAGTTTTAGTTTTAGTTAGCCGCGCAACAGCCACAGCAACAGCTACAGCAACAAATGATACCAGCATTAATCCTCATTGCAGCCAGTAATATTTAAATACCAGAAAACAAAGTTCCAGATTAACTGCAAGCAATTAGAAATAGTAATTTTTTGCTTTCTGTTGAGCATTCATTCACACCCACTCATATTCCCGGCCAGCCCACAGCATCAATCTGAACAATAGTCAAAAGCAATACCAATGAAAATACCAAAGAAAATAAATACAATTGATATTCAGCATTGAACCAACAGTTATGAAAATGCAGCAACAACAAATATGAAAACAACAAAAACCAAAAATAAATAAGAAACGGAAAAGAAAAGATAAATAATTAGTATTACGCATCATAAGATATTGTGACTACAATTAAAAGAAAAAAGAAACGCAAGCATAAAACAATTAAAAACAAAGACAAAAAGAAAAAAGAAATGTTGTTAAGATTAAAAATGAAATGTTTTATAATCGTTATTCAATAAAAATAAATTTAAAAACCAAAAAAAAAAAAAAAAAGAAACATCCAACACACGATAAAAATTAAAATATATATATGTATAGAAAAGATAGATCGAAGTCTCACAGTCCAAGCGAAGCTCATTCCAATTTGTAATTTAGTTAATCGCTAAGTATATATTTGTTTCCTATAACTAATTAAGTAACGTGTAGTTATTGTTAGTAGATCTTTTTATAATACTCTTCATATTGGTATTTATTCGTTGCCATACATACATATATACATGCGTATGTATGTATGATAACTCCTTTCGACTGCATGGGTTTTACAGTTTGGGTTTGCCACGGTTAGTAAGAGGCTCGAGCGCAGAACTGGGCTCGATCGGGAGAGCTCATTGGCTCGAGGGGAGCCCAGATCTGCCCTGGCCGTTAGTCATTAGTCTTAAGATGTCATTATGTCTTTAATATTGTAGCATTGATCAAACAATCAATCAATCAGTCAACCATCAATCAGCCAGTCAATCATGACAGTTGACTTTACATAAACAATGCCCATTGTACAAGTCTCGACATGCCCGCCCACTAGTTGCAACCATAGTCTAGACCAGTTCAGTCCCCCACCATCAAAAGTAGTGTTGAGTAATGGAAGATATACATATATATACGATATGCGTGACATGATATATATGTGATATATGACATGTAGCCCCCATCCCACCCCTGAAAACCCATCCATTGATGCGACACATGCTGCAATAACTGAATGTTGAGCTAAGATGCCACGCCCCCCGCTCCACAAATGGTGAGTGTGCCCACATGGTCGTTGTGTGAACGAAAATAAAACAAAAAAGTGTGCCCAGCTGGTGTCTTGTAACCGTTATTATCGTCGTTATCGTTATCGTAAAAATAGTTATCCTATTCGTAAACTTGAATTGGCTTCTGGTTCCCATCATACGCAATGCACTATGGAAACGCGCACTCAACTTTGATTTGAACATCATGCGATGTATATATACATATATACATGTACATATGTATGTGTGTGCTTACATATGTATGTAGATATGAATACATAAGCACAAGTATATATAGATCCGTATGATATTATACAATTGTTCGTGCGCTGAGCTTACATATGTCAAACGCTAACTTGGCCAGCCTTCAATTTTTACCTAATATACCCAACCTATATATACTCTATATATATATATAAATATGTAAAGCTACTCTCTTAATATATCTATAAATATTTAAATATTCTTATAATGCTTTTTAATTTTGGTTCAGATTTTTGTTTCGATTTTATTTATATTTTTTTTTTTTTATTTTCATTTCGTTTTCTTCAAATATAATTGTACAAAAAACGCTTTAGCGCTGCCTGCACCCGCCGACATCAAAATCCAGCTACAGCTACAGCAACAGCAACAGTAACAGTAACAGTACAAGTAACAGTAACAGTTCAAGTAACTGTAACAGTAACAGCAAGAGCTAACATCATTATGCGCAATTACAGTAACAGCAGTAACAGCTTGCAAACGAACAAATATTTATATGAAAAACGAATGAACAGTGAAAGAAAAGCGACTGCTCTGGCTTATCTGGCTATGGCTGAGGCTTTCAACGGCTCCTGCTTCTGCTCCTAAGTCCCGTTTCCCTGTGCTTCCCGATCCGGTGCATGTGCGTTAAGTTGCTATAATCAAATAATTAGAGTCGAGCAATCGATAACTCACAATAACCAAAACCAAACTGAGCAAATCAATGCAAAATGCAATTAAGCTAAAATAAATAGCAAAAAAAAAAAGAAAAAACAATCAAACAAAACGAAAGCAAAGAAGTCGAAATGAAAAACTGATATGAAAAAAAAAAAACAGAAAAATAAAATCAAATATAATAAAAATACCAACCGCTCTCTAAAGTTAACTTCAACTACAACAAACAACAACAATAACAACACTTGGCGCACGCTTAGCACATTTGCATATGATACTAACTATCAGCTAAACACACACACAGACACACACACACACACACATACACACACCGCCACATTGACAAATGCTACACTTAACGATTTTGTTGCCGTACTCCATTTAATACACTTAAATGTAACGCTTTGATTTGTGACATGATTTTATGCGCTTACCTTTTACCAAATACTCTAATCTACTCAACTCTACTCTACTCTACTCTTCTCTAGTCCACTCTACTCGAATGAGCATTTTCCACTTACTTGCCTAACTACTTAAAATCGCTTATCTATATATATATTTAACTAATTATATACATATATATATAGTTATTTATACTTATTTGAAGCAGCTGCTACAATTACACCTTATCCCCTTAAAGCCCATTCACAACTTCACGTCCACCAAACTCTTTTCCCTTCTCCTCAAGGCGAACAGAGCGCAAAGCGAGCTCTGTTAACGGCAACAGCGCCTCGCTGTTAATGGCAACAGCGCCTCGCTGTTAATGGCAACAGCGCCTCGCTGTTAACGGCAACAGCGCTCTGGAGTCTGTTCATTATTTGGCACAACTCGAGCACCTACGAATTTTGTTGAAAGCACAAAAGAAAATTGATCAAACAGTCAGTCATGCAGTCAATCACACACACACACACAGACACACCGATACACTCTAACCGACTCTCTTCTATAGCTGTCTCTATCATGCCAATTACTAACTCTCTTTTCTGCAAGCGTTCGTCGCAAACCTCTGCCGAAGACACAACTGGAAGAGCGCGTGATTGATTGATCAGTGATCGCGCCTGCTGTGGCACTGATTGATGATTGCAAGCGCGACAAGTCGACGCCGGTTCGAGCTGAATCGCTATGCGGTTCGGTTCGGATTTGCTTTGGTTTAACTCTCTATCTCTCTCTCTCTCTCTCTCTCTTTCTATATCTATCTGTTCCTCTCTATCTGTCAATCTATATATATGCCTGCATAACATATATATAGATCTATTCATTTTTATCCGTATTTGTCAAGTTTAACAGCGACGACGCCAAACGCCGGCACATTTTGTTTATTACCATTTTGGCAATACGCTTTCGATTTTTTGTTAGCCAACTCTATATCTAGCCAACTTTTTGAGTTCCATATCGTGCAAGCGGTACAATCCAAGCGCAACTTAATTAACAACAGCAATTTGCTTTCGATGTGTACATACTAATATATACCAATATATACCAAATATATATACTTATATATATATTCAATAATATATATACAATAATCACTCACTCACACACACACACACACCCACAGACACACACACACTACTTTAAATACCTCAATTTAAAAGAAAACACACACACATATACACAAATTTTTTGTTTTTGGCTTTTTCTATATGTTTCGATGTACTAAATTTTTCCTTTGGAAATCTTATCAACATACGAATATCGTTTCTAACAGTTCTTTGTGTTCAATTTATGTGATATCTTGATGATATATTCAAACCTAATGAACTTACAATCTCACTTTTGTTTCCAATTGTTTTTTCTTTGTCTGTTTGTTTGTGTTTTATTTTATTTCTCATTTTATATATATCAATATATTAATATATACTACCTTATTTACACACTGCGTTCTTTTTCTACGTTCTTCTTCATACCAAATCGACAACAACAAAATAAAAATTTATATATAACATAAAATAAAAACTAAACCAATAATATTAAAATATAAAAATATATAAAAATATGTATATATATCCATGATCTGATGCATATATACACATATCGATGACTGACAAAAAAAAAACTATATATTTATATATACCGAATCGAATCGAAAACAAATTTGCATATTTAAATACCAACTTTAAATATACAAAATACCAAAATACCAAAAATCGAATACCTGAATATTGCCTTATGAAAAATAATCAAAAATCAAAATAAAAACGAAAAAAAATGATATAAATGCAAATGAAAATGCAAAAATAATATTATAAAAAATAAAAAATGATTAACCAAATAGGCCCGTCGGCTTCTGGGGCAAAATTGTCGGCTCTTTGTGCGTGATCGCTGGTGTGCTGACAATCGCACTGCCGGTACCGGTTATCGTCAGTAATTTCAATTACTTCTATCACCGCGAAACGGATCAGGAGGAGATGCAGAGCCAAAATTTCAACCACGTTACAAGTTGTTCATATTTACCTGGTGCACTAGGTACATATATATATAACTACTAAAAAATAGAAAAAAAAAAAAACTGAAAAAAAGAATAAAAAAAACTAAACTACGCTCATTTGTATTATATGTATAAAAACAATGCTAATCGATTCCTTTTCTATATCATTTCCAATGAACGCGCCTTCTCTGATAAATACACATACACAAAAAAAAAAAAAAAAAAAATACCACTCCTCATACTAGGTCAACATTTGAAAAAATCCTCACTCTCCGAATCGTCGTCGGACATTATGGATTTGGATGATGGCATTGATGCAACCACGCCAGGTCTGACTGATCATACGGGCCGCCACTTGGTGCCATTTCTGAGAACGCAGCAATCGTTTGAGAAGCAACAGCTGCAGCTGCAACTGCAGCAGCAGCAGCAGCAGGGACTCCAGCCGGGACAGCAGCAGCAGCTCGGCCAGAACGGCCTGAGGAGCACTAACAGCCTACAACTAAGGCATAATAACGCAATGGCCGTCAGTATTGAGACCGACGTCTGACTACTAGGTGAGTGCGGGCTCTCTTTCTTGGCAAAGTCCCATAACTTTACTGTATTATCAGTTCGCTTAGAATAAAGCTCGCTTCATTCGGACTTCTCTTATGGGGTCTAGTGCAGTTTATATTTTAAGTAGGAATAACTTTCAGATTTCAAAAAGCTTTAAGTTTATTCAACTGAAACTGCAAGCTTCTTAAAGCTCATTGAGACGTAGTGCCAATAACCAAAATTGAAACATACTTCAGTAACAATGTGATTCTTGAAATTTTAAATAAGTTTTGCTTTTGAATAGGAATACAATTAATAGAATAGAATTAAAACTAATTTCATTATTGTCTTCCATTAATCTCGTTGACATTGTGAAGCGGGCCTAACCTGATTAAACTGCAAGTTCATTATGAGCAAGAAACTAAATGCTTAAAGCTCATTCAACTATAGCTACATAATACAAAATATTTTATTATATGAAAACTATATAGCTGTCCATATTCAACGTACCCATCTGTTAGCCCTACAAGGTTGCTCATATTCGACAGACCCACGTTTCTTTTTACCAAAGAAAACCAAATTTTTAAATAATATTATTTGGTTGAAGTATATGTGTTAACATTATTTTTAAAATATGCGTATCTCTCAAATGGTTCCATCGAATATGGACAGCTCTGTACTGCGATAGCTTTCGGTGCATGAAAAGCTTTAAGCACATTTGATTTTTTGTTTTATATTGATATAGATTAGCGTGAAGTTGCAGAAATTGTGGTAGAGGTAGAAACAATACATATTAAAGCTCTCTAAAAAGCCGGAAAAGTGCGATGTTTAAAACCAAAAAGCTTTAAGAGTATTCAATGATTTATTGTGAGCCTCATAATACGATTAAGCTGAATTTTTGAAATAATTTTTGGCTCACAATCAAATTAGAAAAACAGTTTTAAGCTTGTTTTTAAGCTAGATTAGAGATCTGTTTTATATTGAATTAATGAAGTAACTATCATCTGAACATATAAGGAAAAAGAATCGGAAACACTCAGTTGTAAATCACTTCAAGAGATCTTAAGAATAGATCTTAAGATCTAATCATGCCCAATGCATAGCTTTTGTATACATTTAATTGTTCAGCGAACTTTATTTATTTTAATTAATAAATTGTTTATCTATTTAATTGTGTTAATCTTATTTTTTGCAAACAGTCAAACAAATGGAAAGCAGACGAAACTTGCGCAGTGAAATGTTACGTTGGATGCCAGAAACGTCATCAAAAGCAGTCTAATTTAGAATTTTATTAATAAACAAATATTAAAGTAATAATAATAATTATAATTATAATAATAATAATAATGTTTATAATAAGCAGCGTAGTTGTAAATTAAACAGCAAATTGTAGAACAGACTACACTACACCTAAACACGCATACACACACACACACACAGACACACATACACTCACACATACACACATACATACACACGCACATTTAGTGCAGCGGCTTGATAAAGATAACGTAGCTACAAGTCGAAATAGCGATAGTCTTTTTTTAATAAATTCAAATTCGGCAGCCACAATTTACACAGCTGCTCAACGAACACCAACACACACACACAGACACACATACACACAAAACAGATATATGAAATACTTATACCTATGTTCAAATTTAGCAATTAAAGAACTAACAATCGTTATAGTCAAACAAAACGAAGAGAATGCAGAGGAGGCAAAATAACAAAAACAAAAAAAAAGTGAATTATCTTAGTAGTCTAATCTAATTGGAGTTTCTTCCTTTCTTTAGAAGCTAGCTAAAATACAAAAAAAAAAAAAAATTAAAAAACAAAAACATAAATATAAAGAAATAATAATGAGAAACGAAAACAAAAGCAAACAAAACAGACAACAAAGCAACAATACATACAAACAAACAATATCTGCTAATTTTATTTTCAACTTTAAATTATGCTCTATTATTAAATATTAGTCGAATATTAGTAAAACGAAACCAAATGAAACAAAACCTATGGCAAAATAAAGAAGAAGAAGAAGCGCAGAAGAAAAAGAAAACAACACAGAAAAAACATATATGAAGAGCGAATGTATTTGACGACGTCCACAGCCCGAACTCTTCTGAGATCAGTTAGCTTGTGTTTAGTTCCATCTAATCTAAGAGCTCTAGCAGTGATCAGTCTGACAGATCAGTGGAATATTTACGGAAGAGCACAGCAGACAAAGAGCTAAGCAACGCTTAAGGACAGCGCAGGAGAAAACCTTTCAGTGGGTTCAGGTTATAGTACATATAATTTAGTTAGTGCCCCAATTGGCAGCAGTTCTTATGAATGAAACTGGACAAAATGATGGCGTGGTCGAAACTAATTCGCCATTCAATACACATACACACTCACACACACACACACACTCACACACCTACACGCATACATATATATACATACTAATACAGAGAGACACACACATGAAAATGCTAAAACATCAAAACTGCCGTTAAGTTTAAAATGAGTAAAAAAAAAGCAAAGAATTATACATATATATAGGATATATATGTATAGATGAGTAAAACTATGTATACATTAAACCAAATATATACATACTGTGTATATGTATATGCGATACTGCTATTTTGTAAATAAGTAAGTCGGAGCTGAAGCTGAACCATATATATGTATAAACATAAATGAAAATTAAAAAATAAATATATATATACAACATATAGAAATAGACAAACCAAAAAAATTAAAAAAAAATAATAATAATAATAATAAAACAAAATACAAGAATTAAAAGATTTACAACCAAAAAAATAAAAGCTGCTAACGATACAAAAACAATAATTAAATTTAGCAAACTGCTACACAACACCAACAACAACAACAATACACACACAATACCCTCAAAAATACCAGAGAAAACGGCATTATATGGCCGTCGATCTTCCAGCAGACCCAACTCAAACGTCGCCTTCCCCACTCAAGAAAAAAAAAAAAAAAAAAAAAAAAAAAAAAAAAAAAATTTTTAAAAAAAAAAAAAAAAAAAAAAAAAA
>NW_022046153.1:0-10492 GCF_001654015.2 Drosophila navojoa | reverse complement strand
CCCCACTCAAGAAAAAAAAAAAAAAAAAAAAAAAAAAAAAAAAAAAAAAATTTTTTCAAAAAAAAATAAAAAAAAATGAAAAAAAAAAAAAAAAAAAAAAAAAAAAAAAAAAAAAAAAACAATTTATCTAACAAAAATTATAAAAAATTGAGAAAAAAAAATGCTTCTAGCATAAATTTAACCAAAAGTTTAGGTCACAATTAGAAATTATAAATCGCTTCAGTATCTATGCATATGTATATCCTTTATGTCTCACACACTTACGAACCTATAATGGATCTTATCTAACTGCATTTCGTCTAACCAAAAGAAAGAAAAACAAAACAACAAAGAAAAACAAAGCTAAGGAATGTCTCATTTTATGAGTTCAAAGTCTTATGTAAATTATCTTCCTTTCCAATATCGATTCGTCTATCCTTAATATATAATTTTCACGTTCAAAACTAACGACTTCAACTTTTGTCAGAAACTTACAAATATTAACATATATGTATATATGTATGAAATTTGTGGCACCTTTTATGATTCTAGTCAATATACACACAAACGTTATATATATATATATAAATTCTTAATTTGAATTCAAATTTTTCGAGATCTTCACACATCTACTTCGTATGCTTCCATGAACTACAGCGTTTCCTGAAACAGATAACTGTAATGAAAATGAGAAGAGAACTTTATCAGAAATACTATCCCTAAAAATACCTAAAATGCGCTTTGCTTTAAACATAACCTCAAAAAGATGAAAAAGAAATATATATATACATATATATGTATACTTTTTGGACCATGATAAAAACATCTCACAACAAAACGAATAGAACAAATTTAACTAAACTGAAACATACACAAGGCATATATATATAAATATCATATATATACATATGTATTTATATATACATACATATATATATGTATATGTAGTATGTTGCGACTGAAGAACTGAATAACAAAGTTTTTATTGATTTGCTGCTTGTTGTAATAAGGAAAAATTAATATAAAAAATATTTGTACAAAAAAACCAAAACAAAAAAAAAGAAAAAAAAAATTATGTAAATATGTAAAAACGCAAAAAGAAAACAGGATAATAGAAAAAAGAGTAAAATAAATCAAATCAATTTACAGCTTTGAATACCGTCCACACGCACACAGTAAACAAAAAATATGAAGCAAATGCAGAGCTGATCTCTAAAGCTAAAGACGGCGAGACAGAGAATGAGAGAATATGAATTTGAAGCGCGATACGAATGAGAGACAAACTGCAGAGAATATATAGAGAACATTATTGCGTATACTTAATTTGGCCTTAAAAAACAATTATATAATATGCGATATGCGAAATTTTAATTATACGTGAAACAAAAGTTGAAGTATTCGTTTGGGCGCCCATTCGTGTATTTTTTGTACATTATATATTACATATGTATATGTGTGTATGTATATAGATATATATTGCACTTTGATTTCGTGATTCGTTTTGTGAATTCTTTGGTTCGGTTCCTGAGATCAAACGAGTGCAGTCAAGCCAATTAATTAGTAAATGAAGAAGAAGTAGACGAAGAAGAAGAGGAAGAAGCATCAACAGCAGGAGAGGCAACCACAGCAACAGCAACAACAACAACAATGAGCAATGATGATATACATATAATATGCATACAAATTATTATTAATACTAATAATATATATATATAATATATACATATAGATAAATATCGAAATGAGATAAAGTACATTACACGTAAACCAATTGCAAACAAAAATAAAAACATATCGTCTTCAAGTCATGCAAGAAATGTTTTTTTTTTTTTTTGTTTTTTACCAAGTAAATTAATGCTAGACAAGGCTTACTAAGTAGTACAAGTAAAAAAAAAAAAAAAAAAAAAAACAAAAAAAAAAAAAAAAAAAAAAACGAAAACAAAAACAAAAAAAGACAGAGCAAGAAAGCGAGAGTTAGAGCGAGAGGCTAGAGCATGAGCGCGAGTGAGTTAGCAGTATGCAGCGAGTGGGAGCGAGACAACAAATGAGTTTGTCTGGGCTAAAGCTTGGCCAGGCCAGACAGAACAAAAGTGATATAAAACATACATATATAAAAGAAGGTATAAAAGAAAACTGAAAAAGCGGGAAAGGAAATTAAACTTGCCAAAATAATTAAGTTTAAACATAACACAGACAGACACCAACAGGAAACCAAACAAACAAAAATACTAAAATAAAATACTTAAACTATGCTTCTCCACAGCTGAGAAAGCGTTTAGTCTATGGCCTAAGGTATCTAATAAGAGTTCAGCCAGCAGCAACAGCCGCATAAATATATATCTTAGTTTAATAGGCGATCCTTATTATAATACTATTTATAACTACAGCAGCAGCAACAACAACAACAACAAGATACTAATAAAATATACTTAAAATAATCATTATGAAATCTAATACTGCAACCTTCAAGCTGAGCTTTGCTATCAAATAACAATTTCCCAAATCCAAAAACTAAAAACTAAAAACCAAAAACCAAAAGAAACCAAACTATCACTAAAATTACATAATGCTAACAATAAAATACCAGAAAACTTACTTATAACAGAGAACAATGAGAGATTAATCTTACCAATAAAGTTGTCAATTTGCGTTGTCTATTTTCGAATTTGGTTTAGAAATTCATTAATAAAGAAGACTGGAATAAAAGCAAAAGAAAAACAAACAACAGAATATATATATTCAAATATATATATGTACATATATATAGTTACATGTATGTATATGTATGTGGACACACTTACATACATATATAGATGAGAACAAGGTCAATACAAATACATATGCGCAGCGTTCGAAATGGCATTCATAAACAAGGAAACAACTATACATACTATACACACATACACACACACATATATCGTGTATATATGCATGCAGTGCGTATGTGATAGTACATGTAGAGCTCCCAGCCAGTTACGCACGGGATAATTTTTATAGCAATTATATTAATTTCTCCAATTCATAACGCTCCAGAAGCAAGTAAAAAACAAATGAAAATGAAACAAGCTCAATAAATTAAAGTCCAAGGGAATCAATTTCGGCGAGCCGAATTTCCAATATCCTTCCAGATTTGCCCATAGCTAAATTCTTGTTTCAATTCCACGCGTTACTAAAATAATATTTTTTCAACATACTCAAATTTAGTGCTGAAAATTAGAATATGATACGTTTACAATATATGTTTCGATTCCGCTCGTTCCATAATGGAATCATCTTGCTCAAAATATGTGTTAGGTGTCTTGCAACCACCTGCTCCACGCAAATTGTTATGCATATACATATATCTCTTGCTTCTTTTCATAATGAAACAGTTGAATTAAAAACAAAACATCATTAAATTTTGTGCTCCACTTGTTTGCTTTTATTTGCCTACAATTGAAAATCTTGTAAATTGCAAAATGCATTGCATTCTTGATTTTTTCACATTTAGAACAACTATTGTTCCGATTCCAAATGTTCCGGAGTATACAATGCCCATACTGGTCTCGAATGTAATCTGCAAGGGTATAAAAACAGACATAATTATGATAATTATGCATAGTCTAAATATAATACACACACACACACACATACGCAGGAACACTCACACACACACACACACACACACACACACACATACAAAAAAGTATTAGAACACGTGCAAATACAATTTCGTTTCAAGCGTCAGCAACAGCCAATTTTTTTTAATAGTTATTAATGAATAAAATGAAAACAGAAATCAAGTAATATATATACATATATACACATGTATATATACTATATATATATATAGAGAAAAAGGAAACAGCGCGAAATTAAATTTGCGAAACTATCGCAAGGAAAAAATGAAAATCCATGTAAATTATGCGTACCACAATAAAAACAAATATAAATAAATTTAAAAAAAAAAAAAAAGAAAAAAAAGATATTTATAATATATATATAATAAAAAATACGCCGCAGCAATTAAGAAAAAAAAAAAAAAAAAAAAAAAAAAAAATGAAAGCAAGAAAAAAAAACGTTGTTAAGATTCTAAAAGTGAAATGTTTTATAAATAGTTAAACCAAAAAAAGAAAAGCGAAACAAAAAAAATTATTATATATTAAATATGAAGAAACAAAAAAAAAACAAAACAAAAACTACGATACAAACAGACACAGAAACAACACAAAGAACAATAAGCAACACACACACACACACACACAATAATACCAAATGAGCAAGCACAAAATTTACCGTTTGACTTAAAAAAAAAAAATAATAATTCTGAAAGCATTTTTACAAGCCATGTTAAATTTGTAAGCCAATTGGAAATTAAAAGCAGCTTAGAAATGACAAAAGTTAGGTAAATCTAATACATTCAAAGTAATAAAAGGCATCAGTTGAGAAAGCAGATCAAATCTAAGTACAATACTCACTCACACACATACATACACACACACACAGACAGAAGCAGACACACGTTACTTTATGAACATAAAAGCAAATTAAATGAAAAAGTATATAAAAATAAATTATGCTAAAGAGAACAACTTACAAAAATACAACTAAAAATGCAAGCGATGAAGTTTTATTCAGCAAAGTCCATCAGCTGGGCGCGGCTACATAAATTGGACTACAGTGGACCCTCGTGGAATGGACGGAATGTTTTCCTTAACGAACAGTTTTTCGCATAACGACGAAAAACTAATTTGAATACATTTATTGTACGCATAATTTCTTTCTGTTAGACAATGCGTTAGGGGAAGCCCCAAATACGCCCTATAGTGCTGTTCATTGACTTTCTTGGTACTTTTTTTTTTTTTAATTTATTAATTTAAATTTTATTGCAGCTTTTGTCTTAAACTCTATAGCGCATTTACATATATCTTGGTACTATTTCTGATACTACTTCACATGCAATTTGGGTGCAATATTTTCGGTTTCGCTCAACGAACAAGATGCTGAGGGTCCACTGTATAATTCTTTTTGCTTAGACCCTGAACCCATTCAGAATAGGTAATTGAGCTATACTTGTTTAGAGGGCTTCATAAGGACAACGTGCGACGAGTCGATATGGTCATGTCCGTCCGTTTATTCCTACATCTATCCATCCCTCCGGATAAAAAATTTCATTAAGTACAAAATCCAAGTATTTGAAATCATAAAGAAAGACTAGTGTATATAAATAAAATAGACCTGAAAAACAATAATTGAATAGTTCAAATGCAATGTAAATCACAACAGTTTAGTTACTTCCTTAAAGACTAGGCCCATCTCGGGCAAGGTCCAGCCTGATTTGAGGCATTAGCTCCATACCTGCCTCAACTACATTTTGCATACTTACAGAGATTCAAGCATTAGCTTCTTCTTTCTTCAGATTTCCCCATGGGAAATCCAAGTAAATCCGCGTTTGCTGCGATATATTTATTGGTAGGCTAAGCTAGTGGTTTATGCTTAGCATGCTAATAATTTATTTAATCGCTCACATTTAGAAACTTATTAGGTAAACTTAAGGCGTAGGGAACTCAGTAGTGGACGCAGTTCCCATCCGAATCCGATCTAACGTTTATTTACAGTGCAAGGTGAAGTTTTTTGGTTCGACGAGCCAAGGACCAACCAACCCAAGTGCGCTCGGGCCTCGGCCTTTCAGGCCAGCACAGACAGATTTCACTCGACGCAGCCGCTGAGCAGACGCGCCCCACACTCGGCTTATCCATATCACATAGTGTTTATACATATATTCATAGCTGCTCTCCCCCCTCCGCGCTCCCCTTCCTCACTCAGGGGCTCAGCTGGCTGCGCGCCCGCCGCAAGGCCTTCGCCTTGCCGCCCACTGGCGGCCGGTACGTGGGCAGCTCAATGAAAACGGGACGGTACTCGGGCGCCTCGGGGCGCATGGAGCGGGACTCCGAGTGCAGCATATTCGTGTAGTAGTTGAAGTCCCTCTGCTGCGTCTCGCTGCTGGCCATGGGAGCGGCGGCCGTGATTGGCTGCTGGGCGGCACGACCACGGGCCGCATCGGAGCGCAGCAGCCGGAATAGATTACGGCGTGCCGCTTGGTCCGTGCTAGACTCTGTGGAGTCGGAGCTGCGCCGCTGCTGCCTACTGCTGCTGCTGCTGCTGGCTCTGCTGCTGCTGCTGCTGCTGCTGCTGCTGTTGATGAAAGCGGACTCCTCGTAGCGGGGTATGTAGCGAGGCTTGCGGGACTCGCCGACTCGCTCGTGCGGCGTCACATTGAAGCCGAAGAATCGCGGCGCCTGCACTGAGATGAGCGGCAGCAGCGTCTCCCGGGCGTAGCGCTCGGCCCGCTGCAGCAGTTCGCCTAGCCGGAAGGGCAGCAGCTGCACCGTTTGCGGCTCATCCGAGCCGCTCGACAGCTGAGCCATCATCTTGGGCACGGTAGCCACGGCTGGATTGGCCGAACTCGCTGGACTGGTGGGACTGTCCGTCGAGCTGGCTGTGGCATTGCTGTCCTCGGGCTCAGTCAGCTGCAGATCTTTGCCGTGCTTGGTGCGCGGCGTGGTTGCCTTGAGCACCGGCTCGACGATCTCCCCGGCGCTGGCGTGCAGCTCATGCAGGTTGCGGCCACGGTTCACGGCCAGGCGTCGGTCCTTGAGAACGGGCTCGAAAATCTCGGCGGCGGGCTGCTGTCCGGGCGACAGGGCGTCGGAGAGACTGCGACTCGACTCGGCCGCCTCGGCCTCATTGTTGTCCTTGTCCAGGGAGTTGCCCACGAGTATGGGCTGCCAGGGCAGCGCATCGGTCTGGTCCAGCGGGTAGGTCTGATTCTCGGCCAGCTTGAAGCTGGTGCCCAGATTGAAGATGTCCTTGCGCTGCTTGACGCTCTCAACGCCGTCGACGCTGGCACTCAGACCCGTTTCCTGCACACTGGAGTCGGCCACAGGCGCGTCCGTGCTGGCCGACAGCGAGGCCGGCGGCTGGGTGGTGGTATAGGCGCCGTAGTCCTCCTGGTTGTCCAGCTCGCAGTTGCCCGCCTGGAGGCGCATGCGCACGGGACTGCCGCTGCTCAGCTTGGTGCTGGGGCGGCACAGCGAGTGGCTGCGCCCGAAGCTGTCCGTCAGCACCACCTTGTCAATGTCCCAGTGGGGCAGGCCCTTCGACAGCCAGCCGCTGTACGACTTGTAGTGCAGGCTCAACGTGGTGGGGAAGCCCAGCGCCGGATGCGGCACAATTATCTTGGACACAATGTCGCCGGCAAAGAACTCGGCATCGTCCTTCCTGCAAGTGCAAGCAAGGATTAAGTAGTGCTTAGTGGAATATTACCAGATGTGCTACGGCCATAGCTGACACTCACTCGGATATTTCGAAAGTCTCGTTGAGGCCGCCATCGCCCTCGAGTATGGCCTCCAGGCGGCCAATCGTGCGCAGCGGCAGATCGTTGAAGGAGTTGAAGATCTGCAGCTGGAACTGATGCGCGCAGAAGGGCTCCTCCTCGCGCGTCAGCAGATAGAGCTGGCCGCGGCCCGTCGACCTGTCCGCGTAGTAGCCCATGTTGCCGCAGCGTGGCACGCCCTCGGCCAGGTCCTCATCGTCCTGGGCGCACGGAAAGCACTTGCCCTTCAGGAAGTCGTCGTAGTTGGCGCAGGGAAAGGCCGGAAACATGCAGCGCGGTGCCACGGAGTCGATGAAGAACTTATAGGCGCGACGATGATTACAGAGCGAGCGTCCCTCCTCGTCCTCGGCCGCCTGGGCAGCTGTAAGTGAGAAGAAAGTTGAGCCAAGCTCGAATGGCACGGGGAAGTGAGAAGCTTACACCAAATGAAGTCCGTGACCGCGCCCACAAACAGATTGGAGCAGCCCGTCTGCACGCGGCCGCCGTTCGGATAGTAGTCCACATGGCCCATGGGCTGCCAGGAGCCCAGGCCGCCCAATATAAGATTCTCGCCATTCGAGTGGATTACGTCGACGAACTCCGCATCGCTGCTGTCCAAACGCACCTTCGGATGCTGCGCCTCGAACAGCGGCCCAGCCGGATCGAGGCCCGTAATGCGCGACAGGCCGGGCAGCTCGGCGCCCGCAAAGCCAGAGACATGCGCCCCAAGGCTAAAGCCAATCACGTGCGTGCGCATCAGATTGAGGCCCTTGTGCTGCTGCAGATTCCGGAGCAGCATTGCCAGCTGCTTGCCCACCAGACGCGTATTCGCCGCGGCACGCACGTAGTTCGGAAAGGTGGCTCCGTTCTCCCAGTCCACGCAAATAACAATGCAATCCTCCTGTTCACAGTTGCAGATAGAGATTTGAGTTCAGTAATATAACTTATAAATGGGGGATATGCGAACTGAAACCGGCGTATGCCGGATTCCCGATTGGACGTATTCATAATAGAGACAATACTAGTACATTTTAAGAGCACTGATAACAAATAATACGAACAGGAAAACGAACGTAGAACACTCCTAAGCGGTGTGAGAATCACGTTGAAAAGCAATTCATATAATGTAATGTTAATGGAAAAGAAAGCGAATGGAGTGACCTACAATAACCGATCCAGTGTCAGGATCGGGCTGCAATAGCATAACTATTTTAATTATGAACTCTTCCTCTTAGACTGTGGATGGCATGTCCTCAATGAGTATACCTATAGTATATTACGTGCTTTCTCTTCATAACACGAGTATATATCCCAAATTTCAAAGTCCACCGTACGGAGGGAAAGACAGGCGGACAGACAGACAGACGAATCGACAGACGGGTGGACAGATCATCGGACGGACAGACGATTAGACAGACGGACGTTAGATAGACGACCGAGCAGACGATCGGGCAGACGGGCGGAACGGATGGACGGATGAACAAACGCTCGAACGAACAGAAGGATGTGTGGATAAACAGACGGGGTGAAGCTTTGCTTCCAGATCGTATTTTACCTCAAATGAAGCATCATTGCCTTAATAGGTCAGATATTTTAAATATATGAATACATGATGAGATGGAAAATAAAATAATCTGCAGCTTTGAAGCAGTTTCTCAAATGCGCTTCCTCAATTTATATTGCACTTACTATAAAAGTGTTTCTGTTCTCTTAAATACGTATAGCTACAGGCGACTACTGCAGGCAAGGTACAAACAGAAATCCCTAACTTAGTTACAATCCCGACTCACCACAGCCATTAGTGCCGTTTTCATCTCGTAGATCCAGACGTGGGGACAGGCCGATCCGAAGCCATGGACAATTACGCGCACGGAGAGCTCGTCGAATCCCTCGAGGTCATCGATGGAAGGCTGCGGCGGCTTCTTCGGACTGCCACCCATGCCGGGCGGCCTCTCTGTGCTCGTGTTGAGGCCAGGCATCGAGGCTGTGCCCGCGGGGGCGCTCGTTGTGACCGTTGGAGCCGGCGGACTGTCGGACTCGCGCTTGGCCTTCGCCTTGGCGAACGCCGCCGTCATATTCAAGAAGGACAACTCCATGAGCGGCCGATCGGAGCGCTGGCGCGTCGAGTAGAAGTAGAACTTGGTGTTTATCTCCTCCGGCGACGAGGGCAGCATCTCCAGGTAGGCAAAAGGGCCCGAGTCCTCAAAGCAGCCCAGCTCTCCGTAGCAAACGCGCTTCACCGCCCGCTTGGCCCGGCCATGCAGCGATTGGCGCTGCTGTTGCTGTCGCTCGTGCGCCAGCAAGGAGGCGTGCACCGCCTCCGAGAGCTCCGTAAAGTTTGCATAAGGCAATGGCGTGGGCGTGGCCGCTGCAAACAGACAAACAGATGATAAATCGAGTTTCTGCATTAATCGAATTGTGAACTGTGTATGAATCACTTGTAATGTTCTTAAATAGAAGACTTTGCATTCAGCGCACGTGCGTCCAAAAAAAAAGCATTCACAATACGCAGAAGAAACAAACAGCCATAAAATCACAATATATTGAAAATAATGGGCTCTATCGACAAACTGGGAAGTAAATGCGCTCGACACACGGCTGGTTCCGAACTAAATTATAAATTAAGCTTATTCAGGAATCAATACTTTGAGTGGATCTTATAATTAATAGGTCTATCTTAGGGGAAGAAGGGCCCACTTGTAGAGTTAAGGATAGAAGTAGATATAGTTAGATAGATTTGTAGCTTTACATATATAAGATGTTATGAAATTTATTTATGCTTCTTCTTGTAAAGGTATAATTCTCTTTAGTAAGTAAAAAAATACATTAACAAAAATACATTAATGTTTTTAGGCCTTAAAGCGTATTTAATTATACTCGTACTTAATAAGTCTAAGCACATTGAAATAGGAGATTTGTAATTGCGTTTTGTCAAAACCTATTCAAGAAAAAGTTAATAAAAATAATGAGGAAAAAAAATAACAAAAACTTTTTGGAATTTCTTTAATGGCAGACGTGAAAAATTTTTTCCATATTTCGTTTTCAGACACTGCGCCATAATTGGGAACGTGCGGATGACATAACCCCAGCACAAGTCAACCAAAATACATATATATATATATATATATATATATATATATATATATATATATATATATA
>NW_022046152.1:40270-69539 GCF_001654015.2 Drosophila navojoa | reverse complement strand
CACCATTTAAATAAAAAAAAAAATTCACACCTATTAATTTGACCATATGTGTATAATTACTATTTATACATAGAAATTTATATGCATTCATAAATGCAATGATCAGGAGAATTGTAATGTAATTGAAAAGTCGCGTACGAAAATGGAACAGAAAGTAAAGTTTAGTAATTATTGGCTTAATTAAATTTCGCAATAGGCATACAGTTTATAATATATATACACAATATATATATATATATATGCATATATATATATATGATTTAGTTTTAGGTCTACATTCTGTTTATTTTAGTTGATAATTTTGTGTTAAGGCCTAGTTAAAGGAGCATACAAACCGGATGCATAATAATACAAAGTTGAGCGTGTAAAAGTTGTGAATGGATGTGACAGAGATAGCGATAGATAGCGAGCTAGAGAGTGGGAGCGAGCGAGCGAGCTAGTTAGTGAGTGAGTGAGTGAGTGAGCCTTGCGCTAGATGGCGCTTTTGTGCAGTGTTGTTTTGTTGTTTCTTTTTTTTTAATATATAAATACTTGATTGCGTGTTAAATTATTGTTACACACGCACATGCACACACGCGCGCGTATGTGTGTGTGTGTGTGTGTGTAGGTTTGAGTGTGCTTAGCCATTACACTAACTAAATTATAATCTAGCTGCCATTGTGTCTGTCTAGCCAGAGTCATTAAAGCAAAAAAAAAAAAGAAAAATCAATAAATTTTTAAAATAAAAAAAATATTTTTTTTTTTTAAATGCCCAGAACAAAGTTCACGTTAAAGTGCAATATGCGTTTTATATATCTGTATATCTAAACATTTGTATATATGGATTTGAACGCTACGCGTGTAATTTTTTTTTTTACAAAATCTCAAATATCAATGCATATTTCAATTTAAAAAACAAAAAAACAAAAACAAATTCAATGTCAAGAGCTAATCCGTTAATTTAGTAGCATTTCAATTTGTTAAACAAATTGTAGTGAACATTTTATTTATATCTGTATTTATATATATATATATATTTTTTTCGGATTAGTTGAGGTTATGTCAGCATAGCGGCAGCTGTAGAAATTACTAAATTCCTGGCTAAAGATTTTGATTGCGAATTCTTTTATTTATTTTAACTAGCTAAAACCTGCATACACACACACACACACACACACACACACACATGCACACACAGGCATACACACACAGACGTATATATATACACACACAGACACACATACACACTGACATACACAGACATAGACCTACAATCACATATAACTGCAAAACGATTATCGATAAATATATATATATATATATATATATATATATATATCGTAAAGTAATGTATATATATATATATATATATATATATATATATATTTAGGTCTAGTTATACGTATATATTTACTATATTATATATATATATGTATATGATTATAGATATTCTATTTAAGCATTTTTAGGTATTAAAAATTGTATTAAATGAAAAACAAAAACAGCAAAAAAAAACACAAAACTTGTTTATATAAATACACATTCATATGTATATATATATATATGTATCCATACAGACACACTCATATATATGTATGTATATACATGCATATGTATGTCTTGTAGTGTGTTGTGTCTGACCATACAGCAGCTCTTAAATAAATATATATATCTATATACATATATACAAATATGTATATACATATATATATATGTCTTTATATTTGTATATATATACATCTATGATTCAAGAAGCAAAGAAAGTTTAACAAGTTTATCTTAAAGCGATATGAAAAAAAAAAAATAGAAATGGAAGCTTACGTATGCAAAAGCTCTACATATTTTTAAGTCTATTGCAAAAAAAAAAAAAAAAAAAACAAAAACAATACAAAACTAAAAGAAAAAAACAAAAAACAAAACATAAAAAAAGCAACATTATATTATGATTACCAATATTATTATTATGATTATTATGAGAATATGCTGAAAAAATCGTGAAGCAATTGTGTATTGGGGGCAGCCAATCTGAAAAAGAAAGTAATGAAAAAGAGAACCAACCACTCAACCAACCAACCAACCAACCAATCAACCAACCAAGCAATCAATCAATCAATTTACCAACCGAAAAAAAAAAAAAAAAAAAAAAAAAAAAAAAAAAAAAAAAAAATACAAAAAAAAAAACAGAAAGTAATTAAATGAACTCATCTAAAACACTCAATGCAGAAGTATTGAAAGACTATATATTATATATGTATATGCATGTATATGTATATGTATGTGTATATATATACAAATATATACATATATATATATATGTATATGTATATAAATATAAATATAGTAACGAGAACACAAGATTGAGAGAAGCATCAAATAGAAGCTCACAATATTAATGCATGAATAGAAATTATTCTATGTACGTACTATATATCTGTATATATATATATATGTGTGTGTATACATATGCATATACACACACATCATATATATATGTATATATATATATGATCTTTTTTATACCATCAGTAGTGCATAGTTTAGTTTTCTAGTACACAATCACACATCTACGCTCTTAACTGCAATCATTGCTAGTTTTTAATGCTTTCCTGAAAGAGTCTCTATAATATATATTAATATATATATATTATATCCTAATATATATGAGTATATATATTTAGTGTTACGATAACGTTTATCTAATTCTACATTTTCACTCATATTTCATTTTCAAAGGGAAAGTCAATTGTGATTTGTGAACAAGGTGCATAACAACCTATATTGATATCGATCAATCAATCAATCGATCAATCACGCTCTTAGTCACAACAGAGATTTAAACACACACACACGTATACACACATATTCAAATTAGTTATTATTTATTTGTTTGTTAATTTGTGTTGTAATTTTTAATGCATTTTTAATTGCCTCATCAATTATTCAATCGCAGTCAATCAATCAAGTTGACTTTTACACAGTTCCATGTGGATCGGATCCACATCTGTATCTCTTACTCATATATGTGTCGTATTTTGTTAGTCACTCTATCACTTTCTCTCTCCCTCTCTCTCTCTCTCTGTCTCTGCATATTGTATATTTAATGCTCTTTATTCTACATTTTTTTTTACACTGGTTTGTGTTTATCTAATTATTTGTAATTTATTTATTATTGTACTCTGTTTTATTTTCTTTGTGTTCAAATACTAAACACAGGGATGATAGTATGGAATTCTGTAGATGCTCTCAATTATCTATTGCCGTGCACTTCTTGTACATTCAAATCTCCTTTGCAAGCGCTGCGCGTGCTTCGAAATATTTGAATGTTCCGTTGTGTCCGCGCTCATGTCAATCAGCTTTCTGTCATGCAATGGGTTGTATTGTCGCGCAAGCGTTGTTTTATAGCAGTCAGCTTCAGCTTCAGCTGTTGCCTACTTTGTTGGGCGACTAGTGCGAGCTCTCTCCCACACACACACACACGCACACACACATACACACTTACAAACACAAGAACTCGCGCATTCACCGTACGAACAGACATTAGAGAGCGTGAATGCAGCTTATGTATATGTATATGTATGTAAGTATATATATGTGTGTATATATACATAGATTTATATATATATATATATATATAAAAAACAGTTTCAATATGATATAAACATATATATTTATATGTTTTATAACTCTTTAAAGAGAACAAAGATAAAATCCAACAAAAATAATAGCAAATTATGAAACACTGATAAAATTCAAAACATACAAACAACAACCACACACACACACACACACTCACACAATTCATATGTGCATTATTTAAACAAATAGTAAATAAAAAATAAGCAAAAAATATAATAATAATAATACGAAAAAAAAAAACAAAACAAAACAAAAAAAGCCAATGAAAAATAATTGAAATTGAAATTGATATTAAAAATACACTTGCAGACAATGTGTAAAAATAAGAAAGTATGATAAAAGAATACGAATGAAAGAAAGAAAAACAAACAAACAAATTACAAAAGTCAACCAACAACACCAATTATCAACGATTAGCAAATACGTATATTAATTAATTAATTAATTAACAATTTGTAAGCAAAAATACAGTGAGAATTAGCTTGACTGTTTCAGAGAGCGGACAAGGGATGGGGTAAGCGGGTGGGGAGGGTAAGGGTGTTATATAAGTAGTTAGCTAGATACAAAATTAACAAAAATTAAATGATGATACAAACAATTAACAAAAACAACACAAATACACACACACACACACACACACACACACAAAGGCGTAATGCTGGGCTTAAATATTATATGTGCTCAATACACAAATTGATTTCATATTTCGTATGGCTCTGCCCACTATGCACAGTGCTTAAAGTTTGCTTGATATCTCAATGAATTCCATCGGCTCGGGGCGGGTCAGGGGAACGTAATGAAAGGGAAGGAAAGGAAAGGAAAAGAAATGAAAAAGAAAAGGAAAAACAATTTGTTGTATGTTCATTGTATTTGCCGTTAAATGTGATTTGTTTTCTAATTTTTAAAGTATGCTGTACTCTTCCAATTTGAAGCTCTAACTGTAAACTACTTCCAAGCAAGCACAAATCAATCTTAAACACACACACAGACACAGACAGAATCTATATACATATATACATACAGACAGCTGCAGTTACGAGTGAATAGTTAAAGAAATTCGATAAAGGGAAACTCGTAAATTAGTTAATAACTAAAAATAAATTTATAGACGCCACAGGGGCAGCAAATCGAGCGGAATTATGATCTATTTATATACTTTAGATGTGTATATATATATGAGACAAGCAATACATTTTTTTAAAACCTTAAAACAAAACAACAACAACAACAACAGCAGCAGAGAAAACGGGGAAAAAAAGACACCAACTAAATGTTAAATGAAAAGCGAATGAAGTTGAGGAAAGTAAAAAAAAAAAAAAGTAAAGTTAAACAAGAAAAAAAGAATAAAATAAAATCTGTAAACCCAAACTAAAACTAAAGAAAACAAGAAATCTACAGACCGCACAGACAGACTGCAAAAATAAATAACAAAATATATATTAATACATATATATATATATGAGAAAAGAAAAGAATGAAAAATCAGAGTCAAGTTCTAGTTGAAAATGTCGAGGCATGGAGTTTGTTTTTGGACTCCGTGCAGTGTATATACACATGTGTATATATATACATCTTATATATATATAGTTTAGGTATGTACAGGCATATGTACACAGATATATACATACATACATACATATATATATATATATATAGAAAAAAGAGAAGGTTTAAAAAAAAAGAAACAAAAACAAATAATTAAATGTATTTTCAAAACGCATTTTATTATTTATTTTTCGGCTGTCGGCTTTCCCCTTTACACATTGTTTGCACGTTTTTTCAAAAAAAAAAAAAAAAGTAATGATAAAAAAAAACTCTTAAAAAAAAAAAAAACAAACAAAAAAAGAGCAAAATGAAAAAGCAAAAATATATAGAAATGAATTAAAACGTAAACAACAAATTGCATTAAATAAATTTAAATATATAAAACAATTTTAATATTAAACTAAATGAAAACAGCAGCAAAGCAGAAAACAACAACACCAACAATAATAATAATAATAATATAAATACATTAAAATACAAAATAAAAACAAAAACCATGTTTCAACATTATTTCACGCAAGGACAACAACAGCAAACGAAATTACATATATGTATATATTGTTCTATATATATATATATTTGATTTTATTATTTTTTTTATTTATTTATTTAATTTTTTTTTTGCTAATAGATAACGAAAATACACACACCTGCACAAAAATGACACACATACAACTAATAAAAAAAAACAAAAAAATTTTTAGGCCTTTTTAAATTTTTTTTTTTACTCAAAAAAGAAAATTATATTAATTATTTTTAAAATGCCGAAAAAATGCGCAAAAAAATTATGTTACAATTTATTTTTTACTCTACGTTAGATTTGTTTGGCCTCTAAATCTTTTAGATGTCTATATATTAAAAAAAAGAAATTGTTTTCTAGCGAGGAGCAGAAGCAGAAGACTAGAAGCAACAACAAAACATAACACGAGTAGGTAAAGAGAGAGGGAGAGGGAGAGAAAGCAAGATATAGTGACAGAGTAGAGAGTAAAAGAAAGTGAGTTAGAAAGAAACACCCAAAACATCTTACACACACACACATACACACATATGTAAACACGCTCAAAGTCTTGTAAAAAAAAAACTAAAAAAAAAAAATTTTTAAGCAAAAAAAAAAATGCATTTTTGGTTTCAACAGCAAACAAGCAAAAGTTTTTTTTTATGCCCATACAATCATACACAGAGAGATAGACACACACACACAGACACATGTAAAGCCAAATTATAAAAAAAAATATATATATAAAATAAAATCAATTCAATGCAAATAACATAGTAAAAATCTTAGGTAAAGGCAACATAAAAATAGGGCAGGAAAACTTAAAAGAAAAAGGAAACAAATTAGAAGAGAGGAAAACAGAGAACAGACGATAAACGCACACACACATACACAGACACATGCAAACAACTGACACACACACACACACACTTAGCATAAAGACGCATTATAAATTATTTGCAAATTTAACAATAACACTAACACACACTCACACACACACATACACATTATACCTATATCTACAAATATTTATAGTAAAAATAATATTTAATATTAAAAAACAGCTGCTAAGAATGAAAACAAAATAATAATTAAAACACAATAAATAATATGTTTAAGAGATGAAAAAAAAAAAAAACAAAAACAACAAAATGCAGCGCAACAACAAAAAACTAAAAAAAAGGCAATGATTACAACAACAAAGAAAAATGTTTATTAAAAAGAAACAAAAAAAATATATACAACTGTGTGTTTCTGCATTCTTTCAACAACATTTTAATTTCCGTTTCAAATAATATACTAAAAAAAAAGAAGAAAACAAACGACATGAAATATGTAAAATATATATATATATATATAAACAATATATATATGATATGTAAAGGTTGGTTGATGATCCGCTCTTGTGCGCTGGCTGGCTTTGGTTGCGTTTCTCTCTTTTGCCGTGGCAGTTCTTTCTACTTTTTACAGAGTTTAGGCTTGGGAGAGAGAGAGAGAGAGGGGGAGAGAAAGAGAGAGAGAGAGGGAGAAAAGAGGCAGTGGGCGGAGAGGCAGACAGACATTGAAAGAGGCAGAGAGCGAGGGAGAGAGAGAGAGAGAGAGAGAGAGAGAGAGAGAGGAGGAGGGAGTCAGGGTAGTGAGAGTTGGTAAAAAAAAAATACAACTACAAAAAAGAAATCAAATCTCTGCCCGCCCGTAAATGCTGCGCCCGTCTCCCCCTGCCCCCAACTCCCCCTCCACCCAACGACAATTGCTTCACATTGGTTTCAGCGTTCTCCACAATTGTATCGAGGTATTTTTCATTCACACACACACACACACACACAAACATATACAAAAAAAAAACCTACATACGCACACTATATATAAATGCTATAGCTTATATATATCTATGTATATATATACATATATGTATATGTATATGTATATGTATATGTATGTATATACATACATATATGTATGTAAGTGCGCTCACATTAAACCTAACTTTTAATTCAATTAATATTTTCCTGCATTTATCTTAATTTTAACCCACATAACTCACATAACTCTCGTTCGATATATATGTATAATAAATTTTATTTATTTATTTATTGCTCTCTAACGTTAACCTCCTAAACTTTCCTGCTCACTTTAATCAACCAACAAACAAAAAAATATATTTTGTTTTTTTTCAATAATTTCGACAATTTACTAATATTGAATATCGTAAAATTTCAGGCGATGCTGACGATCGACCACCGCGCAAGAAAAAACCACGTGATCCGCAAGTAAGTAGCCGTAGCATTCAGATATATGATTAAACTAAGCTCTATATATACACGTGATTTGGGTACGGAATGAGGCGGGACAATATAGACTTTGATAGAATGAATATCGTAATTATAATCGAGTAAAGCCCATCAAATACGTAAAACGTGAAGCTGTTTAAATTTAACGTAACGCAACGTTGCGTAACGTAACGTAATGACATAGCTTTCGATAGTTGCATGGATATATCTAACAAAGATCAACATTCCACTTAAATGTTCCCAATGTTATTATTGTGAACTGTTCGTTTATATTGTGAACCACCGTTTCTATGTCGTGCTCTAGGCCATAGAGAATCTGTTAAGATTTCTTCATTCAGAGAGGAGTAGGATTGATAATGATGATAATAATTAGTGATCCATAAACGTTCCTCGTTATAGAACGAAAGCTGCTCGTTGAATTAACGTCCGTGTTTAATCTCATTTAAGAAAAGTCTATAGACGCTTTTTTCAGACACTCCAACTTTATCATTTTTGCTGTAACAGCAACTTTGGAGCATACACCTGTATTGCTCTCAATGATCCTTACACCCTATGAGATGTCAGCTCTTTTGGAGCGCTTGATTTTTCCACTCTAAATAGACCTAAATAGTATTTGATTTCTCAGTAGTATTTCATTTTACATGCTAAATTCCATTTCTCCAATAGTCCAAACAGCTATATAAGCGTTTTATAGGGATACGTATTTGAAGACTTGGGTTTAGCTAAAAGCCTTATAGATATTAGTAGCATCTAGAAAAGCTTTACAGCTCAATCCTTAGCAATAAGCATGCAAGCTACATTCTAATCCAATATCTCGGAACTCTCTGAGCTTCAATTGGGTAGATCTTGATAGATACAGTTAATATTATAGATTATAATAAGAGCTTCTCTTCGTAAGTCTCTACTGGTGTGTGTGTGTGTGTTTCCAATAGTAATCACACTGTGCCTCTTTCATCATCATCCACTCTATCTATCTCTCTCTCACACACACTCTCTGTTGATTGCCTCTCATTTTGTAAATTCAGAGTCTCATAGGCAGTATGATGACGAATATGCCAACGGCGCAACAACATCAGCAAATGCAAATGCATCTGGAGCATGTGGATCAGCTGCTGAACACCATGCAGGATGTCACCACGCCCACACATCAAATGAGTGAGTAGATCGATCACATTGACATTGTGACTAAACTGGACTCATCTCGTTCTCATCTACCTCCTTTTCATATATCCATTTCTGTTGCGTGAATTGTGTCCATTCCATTCGATCCAATCCCATCCCAGATAACCTGTTGAGCAATGCCAATACGATGGTCGCAGCGGCCATGATGAACAACAACAACAAGACGGGGTCGAGTGGCGGCAGCTTCGATCCGGGCAGTATGCTGCATTCGTCGGGCCATCATAAGAACGGGGTGGCTGCAATGAATACGGGTGCGTCCGCTGCTGCGAGAATACCGCCGCACGGCTATGGCGGAGCAGCGGCAGCTGGCGCTGCTGCGCAGGCGGCGGCGGGCAGCGTGGGTGGCATACGGATTGCTAGCAATCTGCACAAGCAGCCCGAGGCGAGCGATCACCATGCGGCGCTGGCAGCGGCGCTCGCTTCCACCGGCAACAATAGCAGTAGTAATGCCAACAATAACAATAACAATAACAACAACAACAGCAACAGCAATGCGGGCATGGGCGTTAGCGATGGCCTGTCGAGCGCCTCGCTAGCGGCCGGCCTCAAGCAGATACCGCAATTCGATGATCCCGTGGAGCAGTCGCTGGCCTCCTTGGAGTTTAGCGCCTCCTCCACGGGCAAGTCCTCACTGACGGATAACTTTTTGATGGCCCACCAGGCGCACCTGATGCAGCAGCCGGGCGGCAATCAGCAGCAGACGGCGCAGCAGCAACAGCAATTCGCCCTGCAACAGCAGCAACAGCAGCAGCAGCAGCAACAACAGCAACAACAGCAGCAGATACAGCAAATGGACTACATGACCGAGCTGCTGACGAAGAGCGTGGAGAATGTGGCCGGCATGAATGGCAACCATTTGCTGAACAACAGCATCTTCAACATGGACCTGGCCACGGCTGCCTACCAGCAGAAGCAGCACAGCCATCAGACGCAACAGCAGCAACAGCAGCAGCAGCAGCAGCAACAGCAGGCGCACAACAATGGCTACAATGTGGCCGACTTTAGTGGAATGGCAGGCTTCGATAATCTCAATATGTCCTCGTCCAGCTTGCTGGATCACACGATGCCAATGGCCATGATGATGGGCAATGCGGGTGGCAAGCTCAAGGATGGTGATCAGCAGCAGCAGCAGTTGCAGCAGCAGCAACAACAGCTCCACCAGCAGCAGCAACAGTTGCAACAACAGCAGCTGCAGCAGCAGTTGCAGCAACAACAGTTGCAACAACAACAACTGCAGCAGCAGCAGCAGCAACACCATCACCAACAGCAGCAACATCACCATCAACAGCAGCAGCATCAGGTCGGCAGTCAGGCGGCCAACAAAATGCTAATCATACCGAAGCCCATTGAATCGATGATGCCCAGCCCGCCCGACAAGCACCAGTTGCAGCAGCAGCAGCAGCAGCAACATCAGAAGGTGCTGCCACCACAGCAATCGCCCTCCGATCTGAAGATGCACGGCGTTGGTGCACACGCCGGCTTCCCGGTGTTCAAGACTGTTGAACAGAATCTAAAGAATGCCAGCTCCTGGTCGTCGCTGGCATCGGCCAGCTCACCGCAGAACACGGCGACAACGTCGAGCAAGCCCAAGCCGGCCATGGACTCGTTCCAGCAATTCCGCAACAAAGCCAAAGAACGTGATCGCCTCAAGCTGCTCGAAGCGGCCGAGAAGGAGAAGAAGCACCAGAAGGAAGCTGCCGAGAAGGAACAGCAGCAGCAGCGCAAGCATCACAAGTCCTCCTCATCCTCCTCGTCAGCGTCAGCTGCGGCCGCTGCTGCTGCTGCTGCTGCGGCGGCGGCAGTCTCAGCAACACAGGCGGCGGCTGCTGCTGCGCTCGCCAATGTGGCTGGCAATCCAGCCAGTGTTGGCAGCAGCAACAGTAACAGCAACAACAACAATAACAACGGCAACAACAGCAGCAGCAACAACAATGCCGGCAATTCGGGGGCTCAGTCGGGCTCGCAGAGCAGCGGTGAACGCGATCGGGCGAGCAGCAGTGCCACAGATGCATCGCGCATCGGCAGCAGCAGCGGCGGCAACAACAGCAGCAACTCGGCCAACAGCAATGGACCTGGCAGTGCCGGCAGCGGCAGCGGTGGTGCTGCTGGCGGTGGCGCCAATAGCGGCGGCAGCGCCAGTGGCGGACACCTGGCCAATGCCGGCAGCAATAGTAACAGCGGCGGCGGCATCGGCAGCGGGGCGGCCAGCAGCAACAGCAACAGCAGTCTTGGCGGCAACATTGGCACCGGCTCCAGCAGCCAGGGCGGCGGCAACAGCAGTGGTGCTGGCGGTGGCGGCGGCAGTGCGGCTAGCGGCAGCAACGGCAGCAATCTGGGCATTGGTGGTGGCGCCTCAATCGGTGGCACTGCCTCCGGCAACGGGCATCAGTCCGCCAGCAGTGCCCAGGCTCAGCATGCGGCAGCGGCGGCCGCAGCTGCTGCGGCAGCGGCACAAGCCACCGCAGCGGTCTCTGCCTCAGTGCTGGCTGCCTCACCACTGGGTGCCATGGAAAGTGGACGGTTAGTGGTCAAAGAGAAACCTCCTGATGGTCATCCATGCAACTCATTCATTATCCTGCTCTCTTGTTCTTCCTCATTTGTATAGGAAAAGCGTGCACGATGTGCAGCCGCAGATATCGCGAATGGACGACATTAAGGCGTCGCCGGGTCAGGGACAGAATTCGCCGGCGCAGCCATCGCCGCAGGATCGTGCGGCTGCCAAACGGGCGGAGCAGCGACGCGCCGAACAGGAGAGACGCAGACGCGAAGCGGTAAATAGACAGAGATTTGGATAGATGTAGAATCCGCATTGATGTTTCTCTAATATTTCTTGATCTTCTATGCAGATGGCTGGACAAATCGATATGAACATGCAGAGCGATCTCATGGCCGCCTTTGAAGAGACTCTGTAGGCAACGGCCGCGACGGCTGCGTCGTCGACAAGCAGATCCCACAGCAAGTCTCATAGCGGTGGACCCAGATTGCATTCACATAGACGGCGGTCGCATCACCACAGAAAACACCGTGAATAAAACAAGGAAGAAGAAGAAGAAGGACAACAACAACAAAAATGACAAGAAATGGGAAGAACAAGTCTAGAGTGTTGACAACAGCAAAGTTAGGCTGGCACAACAACAACAAACAAAAAAGAGAAGCAACAAAAAATAATACATTTTAAGAAGTGCGTGTACAAACAACACACGACAACAGCAGCAGCAACAACAACAACAACAACAACATCGACAATGTTATAATTGTTAAACATAAGCAATGTTCGAAGTAATTATAATTATGTTAAATCAACTACAATTACACACACACACACACACACACACACACACAGACACACACACACACACATGGTATGCATACCATTAGCAATGTACATATGTATGTATGCATTGTGTATAGATTCAAGCAGGAAAGCACACACGCACACACACATACACGTTTATACAGACAACACAAGAATACACTAACAAAAAAAGGCAAATTTCCTTTGGTTATAAAACAAAAACAAAAACACACACACCCACAAAAAAAAAGAAAACAAATTAAATAAATAATATATATTTTTTTTTTATTAACAATATTATTAATATAATATTACTATTATTATTATGATTATTATTATTATTGATACTTGCATTGTAATATTTGATTATCCTTAGGCGTTAAGATTCTAAATTCTACGTTTAAGCAATTAATTTTTTTTTATACTTGTTAACTAATTTAAACAATTAAGTGCATAAACAAGAAACAAGAACATCCAGTTAGATTTTACATTATATAATTTAGTTACACAACACACACACACACACACACACACGTACACTCAGAGGAGTGTATGTGCACAAAGAGAAAAAGCAAACATAATAGAGAATTACAAAAAAAAAGAAGAAACATTGTTAACAAAAGTTCGTATATATAAGCATATATACCACACGTACGGTAACACACACATACACACACACACGCATATGCATAGGTAAATACACAAAAGAAACTTATATACTATATATACATATATATATACTATGGTATATAGTATATACTTATATATTTAAGTGCAAAGTTAGTTTTTAAGTAGCAACGAAATTTTTTATGTAACAACAAAACAAAACAATTCGTAAATATTGACAAAAAGTGTTTTTTGTGTGTGTGTGTGAGAAAGAGAGAGTGAGTGTATGAATGAGTGAGTGAATGTGTGTGTGTGTGCGTTCAATTAGAAAAACCTAAAAATAGGCAAACAACAAAAAAACATAAGCTGAAACATCACATGAGTGCAAGGCAAAGCGATAAACAAAAAACACATCAAACTGTATAGTAAATAGAGAATAGAGAAACACACACCCACACACCTATTTTTTTTTTTTGCTTTAATCCCGCTCCCGCCCAAAAAAAAACATAAAAAACAAAAATACAAAAACTAAAACTAAAAGAAAAACCTATATGCAATATATAAAATATACAAATCGAACTCGCAAAGGGTTCGTAACATTCACTTGTCTTTAATGTCAAATTCCTTGAGAGCCTTAAATAATTGTTAACTGTTCGTTTTTGCTGCACTGGCATACATATTGCTCGCAGTTTTGTTTTGTGCCCTTATGAAGCCACACTAGAGCCGGATTCCAAACGAGAAATGATTAGAAAACACAGAGTTATACATATACACATATAGCTTAGAGCATATATATATATAAATATATATACGACATCTATATAGCTGCCATAGAAATATTATTGATGCTGAAGTCATTGGCGAGATATGGATTTCGTTTTCGTTCTGATAACTCGAAATGATGAGCTGATTAAGAGATATATATATATATATATATATATATTTATATTTTTTTTTTCTACACTTGAATTCTAGCAATAAAATCAGATTCCAATTTTTTTTTTAATGTATATTTTTGTTTTTTAAATATATTGTACTTCCATGAAGATCTTCAGTTATGCGACTGGCGCATATGAGGTATATTTACCCATGGGCCAGTCGAATAGTCAAAAACTCCATTTAATTAGTGCTTATTGTATGGCTCCTGACCTTATTCTAACCAGTGCGGCTTAAAGACGTTCAGCGTGTGCAACAATAATAAAACTGAAATTGAAACATAAATAGAAATAGAAAATAGAATATATATTATATGCACACATAGTAACAATTTTACATATTGTCTTAGTTGTAGTAGTGTTGTGTAACGTAATGCGGGTCACCTGCGATCGCATAGTAATATCACTTATTTGCGAATCTAACTGTAATTTCCATCTCACTCTTCCTTTGCTAAAAAGTTAATTTTGTTTTGTATATAAACATATATATATATATATATATATATATATGTCAGGCGGAAAGTGAATATAAATATAAGTGTGTGTGTGTGTGTGGGTGTGCGCACGTGTGTGTGTGTGAGTTCTTTTACGTAACAACTTATTGAACATGTATACAAGTTACAATACCACACAAGGCCCTTACAATACACTCTCCCCCGCCCCTAGTACACGTCCCCACTATATACTTATGTTGTTATGCCCCCAAATTAACCCCGCAACCCCTTAAAGATGTCACTTCTAATTGTGTAAATTAGCTTTTTTTAACTATATATATATATATACATGTATTTCAATATATATATATATATATATGTATAACTTTTTTTTCTATAATTAATTTTAGCATTTAATGAAGAATGAAAGAAAAATATCAATAAAAAATATATATACATGTGTATATATACATATATATATATATAGAAATATATATATATGTATAAACAAAAATAAAGATACGAGAATTAAAACAAATTAATGCAAAAAGTTTTCCTTACTATTCGTATATCCAAATAAATAACAAAAAAAAAACATGCATCAACTATAACAAAAACAAAACACTAATTCTGTATACATTAAAACACATTTTAACAGCCCTCCCTGCCACGCCCCCCGCCCCGCCCACAAGCACATGGATGTTTCTAAACGAGAAACGATATGAAATTTGTAGCCTTAAACCAGGCGCTGGCATTTTAGCAAATAATTGTTGTCGACACTTTGTTAACTAATAAATGAGGGAGCGCGATAAAACTGTAAAATATTTCAAATGTAAAATATAAACGAAAAACAAATGCAAATACAAGAGATTAGTTTAGCAAACGTCTTAGCCTTATACGATGCATAAACAAAAAAATAACAAAACAAATAAATATATAATAAAACAAAATAAAAAGCTAAACTGAACCACAACATACTAAAATGTAAACTTACTAAGAACTTCACTAAACTACAACTAATACTAGAACTAAACTAAACTAAAAACAAAAACAAAAGAGGGAACCAGTACGAAAGAGATGAGTGTAGAAGAGCAGAGAGAAGAGGAAGAAACAAGCGAAAATGAAGCTGTTGTTCGTTTAAACCCAGTTTTGGGTCGTAGTAGTAGATCGTAATTATATAATTTGAGAAGCAACATAGCTGATTAAAACGAAACAAACATTAACAATTTTTAGTAAGCCTACAATTAATGAATGAATTAACAATTAAATAATATATATACATATATATACACATTTGTATGTATATATATATATTACCTTTAATGCGTACACTTAGTATTAATGATAAAGAAAAGAAAAAAATACAATAAAAAAACCAGTAAAAAACAAAAACGGGCCGACAAACGTAAAAAAAAAAACGAAAATTGAAAATAAAAATTGAGAAAAATATAAAAGTATGAAAATTCTTTAATTTTGTATATTTCAACAACCGCCAAACAAAAGATGCTTGCTGCGTAACTTCGGTGGCCCTGCACTTTAACTTTACGCATTTAAGGTCAACAGATGGCGCCACTAAGGGCTAAGGGCAAATAGACAGAAACAGACGATTGTGGCTGTATTTTGAAATCAGATTCTTGATCAGTAGCTATATCGGCTGTATGCATCCAAATCCCGACTACTTGTTCATCTCCTCGATGCCTTACAATATATTATGTATGTACATATGAATGTACATATGTCTTGTATGCATGTCTGTATTTACTCGGCGCATTTAACTGACATAGATTAATCATTGATGCGTTTATTATAGGCGTGGCAAAGCATTCAGAACGCATATCCTTCGCATTTTTAAAGCTAAGCTCTTCTATTTAAATCAACTACTGCTGATTTGCTTCACCCTCGCTCACCGAGCGTTGCTAATTCACACAGTGTTCACACGAAAGGATTTCAATCGTAAGCACAATGACAAAAAGCTGACTGCTACACTGCTTGCCCTGCAGCAAGGCTACCTTTAACTCTAGATGGCGCCAGTTTATCAAGGAAACAGACGTTATAGTTATTTTTTTAAATTTATTTTTATTGCTTAGAGATATGAAAAAAAAGTGTTGCTTAGAAATTATTCTTGTACTATACAATATGATAATTAGTTGTCTATATTAATTAACTGGTGAGATTTTGCGCTAAAAGCCCTAGAACTTAAAGTACTTAAAATACTTGAGACGAAAAAAAAATAGTAATGCACTTAAATATATAAAAACCGCAGACTGTACGAATTAGAAGCAGTGGATGTGGCTTCAAAATGGCATAGAAGAAACAGTATGAAAGTATTCACAGATAAGCTGCCCCTCCTTGAGATTAAAAAAAAAACACATGCTGAAATCGAATTGTGGAAACCAAACGGAACTGAGACTCGAACGCGTTCAACGCAACAAGCAGCTGGCAATCTGGCAATCGATTCTGGTTATCGATAACAGCGATCTGGCTATCGCTGCCTAAACCGTTACTTTGGCGGTAAAGGCGGCCAGCTGCGCCTTCAGCGCATCGATCTGGCACAACAGCTCGATATTCTGACGCTCCAGATAGGCAGCCCGAATGGCGATCTCATCCTCCTTGATGCGACGACGATCACGGGACTTCTTGGCCGCTGCATTGTTCTTGCGCCGACGCTCATAGTAGGCCGCATCCTTCACCTGGCTGCCGCTGCCGATGAGTGTGCCGGCTGCAGCGGCTGCTGCAGCTGCTGCTGCTCCAGCACCACCTCCAGCGCCTGTTGCTGTGGCCGATAGCTTCTCGAAGTTGCCGGCATGGGAGTCACAGTCGCTGGACTCCTCGGCGGCGGCACGATCCTCGCTTTCGCTGTTGTTGTTGGAGCTGCTGCCCTCATTGACGCTGCCGCTGCGCGAGTTGGTGCGTCGCATTTTCGGATTGGTCACCGTGCGAGAGCCGCCATTGGAGCTGCGAATTTGCTCCAGGACGCGCTTACGGTATTCGGTATAGCGCTCCACACGTGGATTATCCAGCAACACATCCGTGGCTGCGAAATTGGCCGCGATCACCAGCGGATCACGGGGAAAGGCCTTGAACGGACGCGTATTCTTGCTGCCATCCACGCCAGCGGCGATGGACAGTGGTGCTGCGGTGCTGCTGGTGGGTGTCGTGTGGGTGGCGCTGTTGCTGCTGCTGCCGTGCAGCTGGCTATCGCTGGTGGATGCAGGCGGCGACTGTGGGGCCTCCAGGACATCGATTTGCATGGTGCTGGCATTGCTGGCCGGGCGTGGCGAGTGCTCCACTGCGCTGGCCGAGACGGCCGCAGCAGCTGCCGCTGCAGCCGAGGCGGCGGCAAAGGTTTGCAGCAGACTGGCGGTGGCATTGCTGCCGGACTTGGCCACAGCTTCGACGGCATTCGGCTCCTGCTTGATGCTGCTGCCGTAGTAAAGGGCCGGATAGAGCGAAGCCAGCTGCTGCTGCTGCTGCTGCTGTTGCTGTTGCTGCTGCTGGGCGACGGCTGCCTGTGCGGAGTAGAGCAGATTGCTGGGAATGGCTGTGGGCGAGGCGGCTGGTGAGCCGCTGCCATAGCTGTAGTTGGTCTGATACGGAGATGGAGTCTTGCGCGGCGTCTCCACGCTATCGCAGCGACGCGATAAATCCAGCACCTCAGCGGCAGCAGCAATAGATTGCTGCTGTTGCTGTTGCTGCTGCTGCTGCTGTTGCTGGCTGAGCGCTGCGGCGGCGGCTGCACTGCCCAGCAACTGTTGCTGATAGGCGTAGGCGGCATACAGATCCATTTTGGGCAGAGTCAGATGCGATGCTTGCTGCTGCTGCTGCTGTTGTTGCTGTTGCTGGTGATGCTGCTGCTGCTGTTGATGGTGGTGTAGGTGGTGCGATTGCTGCAATTGGCTGTGGGGCAGCTGATATTGCTGCAGATGATGCGAGTGATGATGATGATGCAGCAACGGCTTGCGATCTGCACAGCAAAAGAGAGAGAGAGAGAGAGAGAGAGAGAGAGAGAGAGCGTGTTAAAATACGGGCTTGGCATTGATGAGAGGGGGCGTGGCTACACTTACCAGTCTTTAGATCAAAGAACTGCCCAGCCAAGAGTTTCTCGTGCATCAACATGTTTGCTGCTATTCCAAAGTCTTGCTCAAAAATGTGTGTGTGTGTGTGTGCGGTATCGTGTGTAGCTGCTGTGAGTGTTTGTCTGTCTCTATGTGTGTGTGTGTGTGTGTCGCCTGTCTACACGCTGACGTTGTCGAACGTTAACTGATTTCAAAACGACATTCCGGCCGCCTTTTATACGCCGTCGCAGCGGCCGCTCGATTCATTCATTTACCGTTGCACTCGCACTAAAATGGCGGCCGCAACAAGGAGCCGCAGGTAGTCGCAGCGCACTGGGCCAGAGAGCAAAGGCAAAGGGGTGAGTCGTACACTCACTCACTCACTCACTCCCTCGCTCCCTCGCTCTTTCGCTCGCTCACGCACTCGCTCACACTTGCATGCGGTCAGGCCCGCTCGCTCGCTCGCTCGCTCTCTCCTTCTCTCCCACTCCCGCACAGCCTCAAAGGGTTTTACGAGGGTTGTTGAGGTTTGCCAGCGCTTGACCCTTTATTCGGCTCGATTTCCACTATTTTCGTCATATTTTCCGCCTCTGCTGCTGATTTTTTTCTTCTCCCGCCGTTTTGCATTAGTTTTATGCAGTTTTCGCGAAAATTGTTTGTTTTTTATTTTATTTTTTTTTTGTTATATTTTTTGTTTGTGCATTGCCTCTTTTTTGTTTGGGTGCCATTTGGCGTATTACAATTTCTTGCGAGTTGTTTTTCTATTCCTAATTCATTTCGGGAAAATTTTTTCCCTTCCCTTGGTTTTTTTTTAGCAGCGTGAATATATGAATATATACAAGCTTTATATGTATATAAGAAATAAGGTATATATTGAAGTATTTATTTGAGATTTCAGTCTTCAATTCTCACGAATTTTGTGTGCAGGTCGGGAAAGACCAAGAATCGGTCAACATATATTTTTCATAGCCCCAAGCTTAAGGAGCGGACCACCCTTCATTCTTTCTCATTTTTGACGCAACGACCTTACGATATCATTCAGTGACGCAATGTACAATGGGGCATTGATTCCTACTGAGGATCCTTGCATTGTCACTGAGAATTCACCCAGTAGGGCTCAGCTAATTCGAGTCGTCGAACACTCAAAGCTAGAGGCATGCAAGATAGGAGAACACAAAGATCAGATGAAGAAAGGCAGCAAAGCAAAGCCGATGACACGAGATGAGCGAAGAGAAGCGCCCAGATTCGTAGTCCCCAGACGTAGGACCGACCACGTCAACAAGTACTTCGTGCATTTACTTCACATTCATTGCTTCGCCTAGCATTTCAGTATGAGTCCAACGTTGAGTATTACGATCAGTCCAAACTGGTCATTGGTTCATTGGACAAGGAATGTCCTTCAATTTAAAAATGAGCCGATCGGGATGTGTTGCTCATCAGGAAAAGTAAAATTCCCACCGCGAAGCACCGCCGAAACCATTGCACGGCCTCCTTACTGGTACTAATCCAGATTCAATTGATATATTTATATATTTATTAGTTTTCTTCGATTCAATTTTAACGATTCCACAATTCTCTCAGCAAAATTAAGAAATATTATAAATATATTTTGAATTGCATAAATTATTATGTTTAAAACTACATAGTTATATGCAATTGAAAAATGCTCCATAATTTTTTTGGAAAACTGGAAACTTAAAAAAAAAATAAATAAATCACAACATTATAAACACTTGAATATAGTCATATTAATATATATTTCCTCATTTAGTATTATTTATTTGTATGTGTAAAATTATTTTATAAACTAAAGAATTATATTCTTGAATATACATATATACATTCATTTTCATATCATAAAGAAAAGTTTTAAATTTTAGCATAATGAATTATACCACAAAAATTTGGATGATGTATAGTCGCTCTCTTAAGGAAAAAACTTACGTTTGGACTAATACTCAAGTCTATGAAACAATGGACTTTAAAATGAGGTCAAAGTAGAGGTAAAAATGCGATGTAAAATACGATTTTATATGAGGACAAATGAAAAAGCAATTCGGAAATCATATAGATGGGAAAATTTGATTGTCAAAGCAGTAGCAACAGAAAACAGTAGTAAAATATTGAAATCTTATGAAAATCAAGATACAAAATCTATTAGTATTACTAAAATCTCAATAAATACTTGCTTCAAGCTAAGATTGCTCGATTTCTTTCATTAGCATTAAAGCTGAAAAAGAAATAAACAATTGCCTAAGTATATAAAAAATAATAACTATCTGAGTCATAGAACTGATATCACAGAAAACAAATCAAAAGAAAATCGAAAAAACAATCAAAGATTAAATATTCGATTATAAATATTTGAGCTCAATTGAGGCTAGGGTCGAGGCGATATTAGGAGCTGTTCTAGAAGCAATTACGGCCTAAGCCAATGCCACAGCGGGCATTTGAAGTTGAGAAACAGAGGCAGAAAGAGAGCGAGAGAGCGAGAGAGAGAGAGGGAGAAAGGTAGTTAGACAGAGCGAGGCTACTAAGGCCAAGGGTTACGAATAGTTAAATCCGTTTGTTTTGCGCTTTTGTCTGCGAAATCCTTTTGCTGATCAGCCCAGACTAGTGTGTGTGTGTCTGTATATATGTGTGTGTGTGTGTGTTTGCAAATTTTATGCACATCTTACACAAATGATTGTGCGTGACAAATTATGAAAATTAGGCTGGCGAGCCTTTCGCGCGTTAGCGCATCCTTTCTTAACCGGGCGACCAGCAAAAAGCCTTCCTGGAAACACTGGACGAGCTCGCGCTAAGGCCAAATCGTGCTGCTCTTGGCCAATCACTCGAATTTTGATTCATGACGACAAACAAGTGTCGTCGCCATTCCCAGTCCCAGTCCCAGTTCATTTGTATCGATCTATCCGTCTATTTGCCCACTTGTCCCGGCGCATCCTTTGCCCTGAGCGTGGGATAGCTAGCCTTTTTTGTTTAACTTTACTTAACTGTTAGCCCCTGCTAACGGCTCTGCGTCTCAACGTTTGTAAAAACATACAATGTCGCGACAGGCGGAAGTGCCCAACCTCAAGTGTGTCAATAGCTGGCCAAATATCGAAATCATATAACTCGAAAGGTTGCTCATCATGAAATCTCCAGTTAGCTATTACTTCTAGTTGGCTAAGAAATATGTGATTCAGCTAAAATCAGCAGCAGACAGAATTTTAGATAGGTCTAAGGGAAGCACTCTGTGAAGAGATCAACTACTCTTGGTTAAACTGGAGGAGCTAAAGGATATACTTCCTGCACACATACTCTATAACAAGTCCCACAAGAGTTTATATGTGGACTATGTTATCGGACTGGAAGGCATTTATATTGGATGAATGGATATAGATTGAATGGAAGATTCCTTTTACTATGAACTTGTCTATAGCTTGCTTAATTACAATGGGCTAGGATATTATTTAGGATGTGTAGGCTACTTGACATATGTATATCGGATATGTAAAATATTTCGAATGCTTATTTAGGCTATTCTTAGAGCATTAAACTCTGAATTCCTTTGGTGATATATATTTTTGGTCAACAACGTAATAAATAAAATAATAGTAAAATATTGTTCTGTATTTCTTATTTCTTCTTCTTTCTTACTGCCTAAGCTAGCTCATCTATTCGTTTCTATCCTTGGGTAAAACTTGTCTATGATCTGATATCAAAACGAAGAATGACTCGGACTCTCTAACTCTTTTAAAGTCCCCGACTTGTCTACTTCTCGCCTCTACATACAACACCGTTCCTAGGACATTAATGTGAAGTATCATAAGCCGTACTACCGTGGACCACAATGATAGGAACTCCTTCCCACAGAGATGTCCACCGTCAGTCCAAGTTTCTACACTCAACACCGTTCCCAGGAAATAATTGCAGAGAAACATAAGCCTTACTATTATAGACCACAATGATAAGGACTCCTGCCCACAGAGATGTCCACAGTCAGCCTAATGCAAGTAATCACTATAAAAGGCAGATACTCCTATATCATAGCTCACACACATCTCTATCAATCAAATGATGTTCGGTAAGGCAGCTCATTCACTTTTTAGTGCCCCATTGAATGCCGATTGAAAGAAGAAAGAGAATTGCGAAAAGAATTTGCACATTTCGCTGCCTAATAATCAGTAAAAAACCGCGAGCTTATGCTAATCCAGCGCTAATCCAACCGTAAAAATGGTGGATTAAACTAAAACGCAGCGCAACCATACACCCACCCACACACGCACACACACACGCACACGCACACACACATATACATACATATATGTATGTGTAAAGGAAAAGAGCTCATTGATTTGACCATTTACCTGCTGGCCATAAAAAGTCGCGTCCGTTGCCAAAGAGTTGCAAATTTCGCCGTAAAAACCAGATTCAGCGAAAAAAAAAAAGAAGAGATATGTATAACCATGCCCGGAGCCGGCGGACCGTAAAAAACAATGAAGCGGCAAAACAGCAGATGCCATAAAGCCAAAGATCGAGCATAATTGAGCTGGTTGCCGTTCCGCGGCAACAAAGATGCAATATTTGTGCAATCCTTTACCTATCGTCCTGGCGTCCTTGAGCGTGTTTTTTATGCACAAAAAAATGGAATGCCAGATAGAACAATTGGCCAGGTAGGGCCGCTCCGAACGGGTTGCTGCCATAGATCGCTCGCTAAGCATTTTCGGCACTTGGAAAACGTTTTTTATTGCATAATGAAAACACTTCGGCGAAAAATTAAAAAACCTACAGGTCAAAATTATGGATGAGCTCTATCTATAACTGCATATAGGTAGCTTATATGTATCTGTGTGGGTGTACTTTGCATCGTAAAACGTGCCAAACGCTGCCAAAGGGTTCGCCTCGCATCCTCTCATTGTGAATGCGATTTTTATTATAATTTCAGCCAAAAAAAAAAAAAAAAATGAAAAGTGAAAAAACGTCGAGCACAAAGAAAATCAGCGACTAATTGACTAAAAGGGTTTTCGGTTATTGTTGCCCCTTGGCTGAGTTCAGTTATTGGCGGCATTTCGCGGAATCGGGTTTAACTCCTTGGCTTTTGTCAGGCCACAGGAGACGGGCTTAGTATGTCTGTCATTTTTTTATTGCATGCCAAGTGGGACGCTGTGAAGAGTTTAGACGGGCTCTACCTGCCCGCATGCCATCATTTAAAGCATATCAAATCTAGTCGAGGAATATCCACAGTAATAATAATAATAATAGCAGGAAATGGCATTATCGGAAAGTTACGAAACAAAGGATTGCAGAGGGACTCTAGCAACGCCGCTGCCGGGACGTGGCTTAAAAATGATTGAAAAATTGTTGTGTTTAGGCTGTATTTTGGTTCCATAAGCCCATCAAGCAATTCAGGTGAAGTGCACAGCTAGCTAAAGGCTAATGAGGAAGTAGTTGCAGTGCGAATGGGAGAGAGAGAGAGAGGGAGAGCGAGAGAGAGGGAGAGTGGATAAGGAAGCAATGCTATTAGCAATCTGTCTAGTGTCTAGGAAGTGACCAAGGATTACACGTGTGCCACAAAAGCGCACTGAAGTGTGTTACACTCTCTCTCTCTCTCTCTCTCTCTCTCTCTCTCTCTCTCTCTCGCTCTCTCTCACTCTCGCACACACACACACACCTTCCCTCGAGTGATGTGCAGCCGTTCACTTGTTTGTTTTCATATGCAAAATGCACAAACAGCCAGACACTTGCACAGATAATGGCCAAGAGCCGCTGCTCAGATGGAGCGAGAGAGATACAAACGGGCAAAGGACCAAAGGATACTCGACTGAGCCCGGGCTCAGGCCGAGACACTTCCGTCACGGAAGTATCGCAAAATGGCTAAATGGCCCCGAAATGAATGGCAAAGACCAAACACAACAAAAAATCCAAATAAAAGACACAAGTTAAGTACGGTACTGCGTTAGCTTCCGTATCCGTGGTCAAATCCTTTAGGTAATTGTTATCCTATACTCGAGACTGTTGCTGCGGTCCCAGCCAAAACTATTATCGTCTGCTCTGCATAATCCCATTCGCATTTCCATTTCCATTTCCCAATCCATTGCCCCAAATGCTGCTCAATTATGGCATCTTTTTTTAATTGAGAACAGACGGACTCGAGACTCGACTCTCGACTCTCGACTCGCAGCCCATTCATGGAGAACCAGTGAAGCGCACCGATCCCTAATATCTATGTAGATAAGTCGCGCCTAATGGCCTCGCTCAAGTATTGCATTACATTGCCAATTAGTGAGGTTTTGATTACTCCTTGAAGGATGTCATTTGCTTCCAGCCACAGACGCTCGACACTTCCACAAAGGACACGACTTGCAGTGCTAATTGTCAGCCCAATGTCTCGGATCTGAGTGACTTGGTAATCCTGCTCTCGACCCGAACAATGTCTACAGCCACCAAATTGTATTTGACTAAAGTATATGTTGCTATAAAATTGATCTACTTTATTGGAATTTTACTTGAAAAAGAATATTTTAATATTGCTTGCTTTATTTATAGATTTCATATTACATCGTTTTAATCCAAATAAACCTATGATAATCATCCATAAAGTCCATAATAAAGGAAAATATGATAGTATTGGTTGACTTATATACCACATACATATGTATGTATATGGAATATATTTTGTATCAGACTATACATACATTAATCTTATATGTATATGTATTATTATATTATACATTGTTACCGATCTATTTATCTATCTTTCTATACATCTATTTATTTAACCATCTATCTATCTTTCTGTCTATCTTTCTATCTATCTATTTATCCATCCATCTATCTAATATTCTATTTATCTATCTATATTTCTGTCTATCTTTCTATCTAACTATTTATCCATATATCTATCTATATTTCTATCTATATATGTATCTAACTATCTGTCTATATATCTATATTTCTTTCTATCTATTTATAATTCTATCTATCTATCCATCTATTTATCTATCTCTGGATGGACAATTGGAGCTTCGTTCATCTATCTATCTATCTACCTATATATCTATCTATCTATCTATATATCTATCTATCTATCTATCTATCTATCTATCTATCTCTCTATCTATCTATATATCTATATTTCTGTCTATCTATTTATAATTCTAATTATCATCTATCTATCTCTCTATCTACCCATCTCCGGCAATGGACAATTTGAGCTTCATCTTCGATTATAACCTAGAAACAATCCGCTAAGATTGCTTGCTCCATCTACAGATCTATGATTATTATATTAAATAGTCATACATAGATGCTATACTATCTACTAATCCCATATAATTTTGTACAAAATATACATTCAAATCCAAATATGTATTATGACCACAATATCGACGAACATGATAATGGGTTGCATTATCTATAGATTGAATACCATTTAATATACCTATACCTACAGACCGTATATCATCGGATCTAATCTACCTACATGGTATAGCTACCTATAAACAGTTTGTCTTCTATATAGAAATATGACAATGATCTAAGATTATACGGCCATCAATCGATATAAAATTGTGATGGATGACGCGTCTGTGGCCACCCGGATGTCTTGGAAGTGAAGTCAAATTGTTGTACAAGAGCCTGAATAGCCGGCCGGAGAGTGTTATTTAAATGGGCACAGCTAACTAGCTACTTCCTTACGCCAGGCGCATTGTAACTGTTGTTTGGCAACGGCAACGGCAACGCCCCAGGACCCGAGCCCAAGGACTAACCGAGTCACAACGTGGGAGTAGCAGTTTGTGTCTGTCCACGCCCATTCGCAGCAAAATTGTTGGAATCGAAATGGCCGGCACAATGGCCCGGACATGAAGAAATGCAACATTTCATGGTGCATCAGAGCCAGCCAAAGGCCACAGAGACCTGACAATGCCGTCGAACGGGTTCGAAGCGGCCTAGACGACACACAGAGTGTGCACTACACAGGGAAAGTGAAGTGAAATAGAATAGAAATGAATTGGCTAAAATCTTATGTAAATCTAACAGTAAAATATGAGGAAATATTATATAAATAGAGATATATGAAAATGCAGAGGCATAATGAAAAATTAAGAATAGTATAGTTATGATAGATATGATAATATGTATTCTGTGTGGAGAACTCAAGCGAACTTAAGACTTCATATACACAACATAAAAACTTCCAGAAAGTTCTGCATGTGGAATATAAATTTTAATGGGCGTCAATTGATATCATAGAAACATATATGTATCATATCACATATATCATTCTGAAGAGTATCATATATACACATTATACATATATGTACATATATTAGAATGTAGTATATGATGCATATTATCAATTTTAGGTGTAAGTAGTAATTGAGCAAGTACAGTTATATATTTGAGCTAGTCATCTATCTGCTCTCACTCATAATGAATATGTAGCTGCCACTTGGCTGTACAAGTCTTGCCTGACAGTCGAACAGACACGCACTGTAGGGTATTCCTCTTTGGTTGGCTTCGTATGGGCAGGAGTAGCGTTAATTTTGCATGCATCATTCGATTTGATGAACTGTCAACGTTTAGGGGCATTGTCTGTCGCCAAATGTGTGAGAACCGTGCCATCAAAGAGAGAGAGAGAGAGGGAGAGAGGGAGAGTGAGTGAGAGAGAGAGTGAGCGAGAGAGTGTGGGATCGAGCGAGTACAGTTATGAGGAGATGGTACAGCTATGTCTAATAACAATTGCAACTGTAACCTCAAATCAAATGTGAAATATTTCTAATAACTCAGCACAGGAGGGCAATGCTAGAGAGAGAGAGAAAGAGAGAGTGAGTGAGTGAGTGAGAGTGAGAGAGAGTGACAGATAGACAGACAGACAGGCATGTCAGTGTCAGATCTATGCCCCGCACACTCAGGCCCCGATTAAGACCCTTTATGGCGTACCCTTTGCGAGGCTCTCATTGTTCCGAGTTCACTTAATTTTATGCATTTTGCCGTTGATTAGCTGCCAGCAGCCATTGTCAGGGAGCCTAAACCGTTAGCTAGTGTGAGAGTGAGAGAGTGAGAGAGACGAGTGATCGCACTGATTGAAAGACTGCGTGAGTTAATCAAAGCGGGCCCACATAAGCCGCAGTTATGAAGTAGTTTGATGAAACGGAGTCTGGAATGCTCTCGGTCCATCTATCAAGCGGTTCCGCAAAACCTTTAACACCTTTTGCTTTCTTTTTTTTCCCCTTTTTGTTTGTTTTTGGACGCATTGTTGTCAACGCAAAGCCGCCTACAAAACCCCGTTAGATAAAGGAGTAGGAGGACTGAGCAGTCTATATAGATCTGTATATGCATATATCTCAATGTGGAGAGCGCATAGTGAGTGCCTTTTTGTTGGCCCAGACAATTGCTGTCAAAATGAACGACAGAGAGCGAGAGAGAGAGAGAGAGAGAATAGCAGTGAGTAAGAGAGAGAGAGAGAGTGAGAGAGAGAGCGTACTGCATTTCATATCCTTTTCTCGCTTTGGTAATTGTGTCAATTGTCAATTCGCACGATCTTCATCTCGAACGGGATCTATTCTGGTAAACGGAAGCGCACGATAGAATCAAGTGAGGTTAAGCGTTAAGTCCGGGTTTTGCCGTTCCGCATAACTCTTTTTGGCCATTTGGCTGACTCTTGGCCAGCGAGCGTAATATGAGCATTTAACCCTCTAAAGCCGGCTTGGCCCTAACTTCTTTGCCCTCCTTTGTCCAACTGAGCTCCGAGCTCCGAGTTCCGAGTTCCGAGGCTCTTGCTTCCCAGTTCCGTTCCGTTCAGTTTTTTCTTCTTCTTCCTCTTCTTCTTCTTGTTTCGTTTTCACATGAAACTAAAAACGGTACTCAGCGTGCAACTGAAATCCAACAGATTATAGGCTCCTTAAGCGATTTAAGCCTTTTGTCACTCGAGTTTTGTAGGTGGCAAAATGTGCGTCAGTATCAACAACTGTTGTGCATTGTTCGTTCCCAAAAATTCTTGGCAAAAATTATGAAAAAAATATCATTTGATCATATTTTACAGTCACTCTTCACTCTCTCTCTCTCGCTCGCTCACTTCGTGGAAGTCCAATGCAAATATTTGGCCAAAGTTTTAGGCTCACACACTCAGCTCTAGGTGCGACTTTCGACTGTGCCAAGTTAATCTCGCATAATATTACGTGAAGATGCCGGCGTAATCTGCGCACAAGTGCAGCGATCCCTGTTGAGCCACAGCCGCGGCCAGATCCAAATCCAATGCCCAGGCTTTGTCTAAGTCCCCGACTTAGGCGGCTCTTTCAAAGTCCACAGGCGACTTAGACTTTCAAAATGGTTGCCTGACTCTTGTGTCACAAAGCCAACGCCAACTGAAACGCAGTCTTGGGCAACTATTTGCCCAAATTGTGCAACAGAATTTCTAGAAATGATGAAAGTGCATCGATTGGATGCAATCACACAAGCAATGAATAAGTCATACTCATAAGAAAGCTCCATGATTTACCAAAAAAAAAACATGCTTAAGCTGCAAATAAAGATGGAGTAGGAGAGAAAGCGGTGAAATTAGACACAAATGGGAGAGAATGATATATGTATGTTCTCGTTCCGCATATGAAATGAGAAAGATGGAAGAGGGAAACATATAGATATAGAGAGAAGTAAAGATTAATAGTGAAAGAAGAGAATTAGGGAACAGAGAGGCAAGAAAAGAGAAACATAAAGACAAGAGAGGATATATAGACGTATATGGAAAGTGCGAATGAGAGAGAGAGAGAGAGAGTGCGAGATAGAGAGAGAGAGAGAGAGAGAGAGAGAGAGAGAGAGAGAGAGAGAGAG